>BGPR01047065.1:0-11883 GCA_013235015.1 Araneus ventricosus
CAAATTTTAAATTTAAAGTTTAACTTTGAAGTGAATCCCAAACAATTGTTATGTTATTAAAAGAGATTGTTGTGATAACTTATTTATCTTTGCTGAGTGAATTCTCATGAAAATGTGTGATGTGGATGACAAGATTTTTTTAATGTAATTGTGTAAAATCTAAAAGAATTCGATTAAGTTGAATGAATAATACTTTGATTTAATTTTACTAAATGTGCAAGGATAGCTATCAAATTAAAATGGTAATTTAAAGAATAACTAAAAGAATGTGTACTAGAGTGAATCACAACATATAACCTATTATTGAAGTTATGTTTTTATAAGTAAATGCTTTTGGAAGTGGCCTCTCCATATAAAAAAATGTATGAATATGATTTGCATTTGTAGTGTTATTGATTAGCCAAGAAATTCAATACAATTCTAGAATTTTTAAATAAATTTTATTATTATTTTCTTTATTTATGTGTCTGTCATTAATTATATCTCAAAGCAATAATTGACTTCAAGGAATTTTAATAGATCTGAATCTACATGATTTGGAAATGTTAAATGATAAACCTGGAGGTTATTGCAAATTTCACTACACAACGCATATTTTATATTTTAGGCCATTAACTTTAAAAGGTTTTTATTCGAGTGTTGATCTGATGAATCATTGGTTTAATTCTAAAAGTCAAAATCTTTTAAACCTACTACACCACCACAAGTACAATGATGTAATTTACAGTAACGGAGAATATATGAGGAATAGAGAATGGTTGTTGAATTGGTAATTTTGGTACTGATTAATGAAAGTTTAGGTCAGATAAATTAAAAAATATGTCACAAATGGCGGGAGGTATTATAGAATATCTACCTGTAGATATGCTAATGGGCAATAATAATTAACATCAACTTCTTCATATAACAGATAACAAGCTTTTCAACCCCTTTAGAATTGTCAAGGGTACTCTTCCGACAAACTGAGATTAAAAGTCGGTTTGCCAGTACTATTGATACGTAATCTCGATGTACCGACACTGCGCATGGTTACAAATTGCACACCTAGGTCGAAACGTCGTGAGAGTATTTAAAAACGAGAGAGTGTTTTTAATTTCACGCATTCCGATAATACCGAAGAATTTACTATCCAAGTTCAAAATGTAACAATTCCCTTTAAAATTAGCATTTGCCAGGTTCAGGGCCAGACACTCAAAGGGGCAGGCGTACATTTGGAAAAACCATATTTTTCCCATGGACGTGTATATGTATGTATATGGCGTGTTCACGTGTGTCCAGACCACAAAACCTCTACATCCGTGCAAAAAACGCAAAAGAAAAAAACGTAGGATACAAAAGTGTGTTAGCATAGATAAACAAATTACCTAACTATAACAGCATACAGCCCCTGTTAGTCGTCCAATTATGTATTGTCAACAGTCAAAACTTTTAATTTCCCGTTTCAACATGTAACGAAACATTTACATTCGTGAATTAAAAAAAAAATTAATAATTCAAATTCTTCGCCCACTAAGTCGCGGGTAACAGCTAGTTGTTAATAAATCCAAACACAGAATAACACAGAAGCTCGCTCAAAAGGAAATACCAACTTCCGTTAAATAAATAAAAAAAAATGCAACACCGGATGCGAAAACTAGTAATAGGGGAAAAAAAGAATCCGCCGTGAATGAATTCACCATTCTGCCAATAGATGGCAGCACGCCAATTCATTCATTTTGACTTTTTTAATTAATATCTTTTTAACTAATTGTAATTTCGGAATTTAAATGGCCGAAATGGATTCCTTGGATTATTCACCATCTTTTAGTACTTTCTGCGTTCTTCTCCGTTTAGCGGTTCGTGAGAAGATAGCCGGACATACATACATACGTTTGTTTGCCTTTGAATTTTAATAGGACAGATTGGAATAATAAAACTATGGCCAGGAGTAAAGAATTAAGCCTAAAACGACGCGACTTGCTTAGTGCGAAGCGATTTTCCGTTAGCCGTGCGCAAATGTCGCCAATTGTGAGATTGGGACGGATTTCTGTTTCTATACATCTAATTTATTTGCATTCTTAGTTAGAATGCGATATGTATGCACACATTATTAATTTATGTACATAAAGAAATTTTCAAAAGCATCATCTGACGCTCTTTTAATCCACAATCCTCATCGGCCATGGCCATGGCTCTCACCGTGGTCATTCACTCAACCTCTTACGTCAGCTCACTCTTTTGCACCTCTCTTTGCCCAGTCTTACAGTGGTGGTCAGAGAAAAGTTTGGGGTGGTTGTCCGTATTTTGCATTTTATATGTTTGGCTTAATCTGTTCATCTATAAAAACTAAATGTTAAACTCTAGATTTAACGGATTCATTTGTGCGAAAGTTTATCTGAAAAATATTTGCATACAATGGCAAATATTATAAGCGTGCTAAGAAAAATATTTAAAATAGGATATGAAGCTTTCGGTTATGCTGTATAATATAAAGCATTCAATGTACTTACCTTAACTTCTCAAAACTCCGTATTAGAAGAGTGAAAAAAAGTTTTACTGAATTTAAAATTTGAGTTGCAATTCGATTATTATTCCAGTATAATTCATTGTAAATATTTTAGTTTTTTTACGAAATTCCCTTTTAATTATTAAAAAAATTATGCATCCTTTATTTCAAGATAACAACATGAAAGCATGGTTGGTGTAATGAATTATTTTTTGCATACAATCTTTTGCTGTATACAATTTTAAATATAGTGTCAAGCTCCTACTATTCACATTTCTCATGTTTCCTTTAATTAATAATACACAAATTATGTACTTAAAAACAATGTAATAGCAAAAAAAAAAAAAAGAACCGATCCAAAGAATTCTCACTTTTTGCTTTGAGAACGAAACGTTGGCGCACACTAAGCAAAAAAAATCTACTTCTGGTTGTTGGCGAATTCTAATAGAAAGTAACCCTAAGACGCGTAGGAACACGAACTACGTCATTCATTGGTAGTATCGGAAGTATAGCATAATTTCTGTTAGCTTCTTAACCCGTCTTTGAGTATAAGGTTACGGGTGAAGACTCTGTTCTCCCCTCCGATTGGGAGTGGTGATGCCCCCTCTGTGGTGTTGTGGTGGTTTTAAAGATTTAGACTCTTAGAATTAAACAAATGTGTAAACAGATCACCATTTGAGTTAAAAACCTTTTAAAGTTCATGGCCTAAAGAATCGAAATTTGCGTTGTGTAGTGAAATTTGCAATAACCTCCAGGTTTATCATTTAAATCAATGTATAGATTCAGATCTAGTAAAATTCCCTTGAAGTCAGTGTGCTTTGAGATATAATTAATGACAGACACATAAATAGAAAATAATAACAAATTTTTTTAAAATCTAGAATTTTATTGAGTCTCTTGGCTAATTTATAACACTACTAAATGCAAATCATATTCATACATTTTTTTATGGAGAGGTCTCTTCCACTTGTGAGCATTTACTTATAAAAAACATAACACTTCTATAATAGGACATATGTTGTGATTCACTCTAGCACTCATTGCTTTTAGTTATTCTTTAAATCACCACTTAATTTGATAGTTATCCTTGCACATTTAGTAAAATTTAAATCAAGTATTATCATTCAGCTTAATTCAATTCTCTTAGATTTTACACAATCACACTAAAAATCTTGTCTGTCCATACATCACATTTACATGAGAATTCACTCTGGCAAAGAGCACTCATTGCTTTTAGTTATTCTTTAAATTACCATTTAATTTGATAGTTAACTTTGTTAATTTAGTAAAATTAAATCAAATATTATTACTCAGCTTAAATCAATTCTTTCAGATTTCACACAATTACATCAAAATTCTTGTCTGACCATATATCACTTTTTATGAGAATCTGCACTGGTTAAACACTATAGCTCGATAGGTGAAGAATAGTAAATTATTCATTTTTTATCAATCAGCAGCTATCAGTTATTTATGAATCTACTAAACACATTTACATATTCTGGACTAAACTTTTAAATGTCAAGGACTTAGATTTACTTAACTGACAGGTGTGGCTGGTTGTTGCTGGCATGGCGACACTCCATGGGGAAGCAAACTGGCACAAGGTGGATGTCATTTTGATTTTTCTGGAACATCCTTATTGTCTTTGGCTGGTTCTAAACAATGCGTGGCTGGAAGCTTCAAGCATGGTGGCAGGTGACGGCATTCCTGGGGCAACAGCGAATTCTAGTGGTTCAACTAGGTATTCTGCATCATGGGTGGGTCAAATGATAACACACGTGGCTCCTCGTCACTTTTTTTTTCTTTTCCGGTGGGCTACCTCGGGTCGTCATACTCACGGATCGGTGACGGCACTCCTGGGGCCTCAACAAATTCTGGTGGTCCAGCTAGGTATTCATATGCCGGGCATCAACTCCGAAGTCTCTTTAAGCCTATTCATGCTTAGCATACGCACTTTCGGTGCAACGGCCAGCAATGTCCGCATCACCACTACGCCATAACAGACACCGTCCTTCTTCTCCTCAAGTCTTTTCAGCAATCTCCCCAGAGGTCTCCATGAAAATCTTCAACTTTATTTTTGTTTCTCCCAAAAAATTCTGTACCTTCTTCCCTTCAAAAATCTGTCCTTCCACCATGTACCAGCCATTTTGAATCACCCGGGGAGGATCGCCAAGCAACGCCAAACCGCCAAATTTTTAAAACGGGCAAAGGCACGGTTAGAATTAGATTTTTCCTGCCAAGGAAAGCCAACCACGCCAACTCGAACCTGAGTGGATAGAGCGCGCAGTAACTGCTCGCATTTTACCCAATCAGAACGAGGCTGCCTTATCGCTGGTCTATGAGTGATTTTCATCTTTAATTGGAAAAAAAGGGGGATTTTAAGAAATTTACTGTTCCCAGTTGTCAAAGCGGACAGGAAGAGAGGCATGTCAAATCCATCTGGTCATCATCTTACATGGACCCGTTTCCGCTGGACAAAGTGAAGCGACATCCTCTCCGAAAATGACAACAGGCATAGAAATCTGTAGATCGTTCTCCGACAAAGGCGAGTAGGATTGTATTCTCACCGAGTTTGTCGGTTCGAAAATTGGCTTGACACGTGCACTCTTAGGGGGGGGGGGGGGGATGCAGCAGGCAGCTGTTTTTGCCGTTACTCGCAGTGTTTTTCAGAACAACAAGAAACTAAGGAATGGATGTTTTTAAATTTAACTCAGAAAATTACACAGACAATTATACGTATTTAGAATTAATAATAAATGTGCATTCAGCATTTTAAATAAAACAAAGTGAATTATTACATTTAAAATGAAACTAAATGTAGATTAAATATATTAAATATACAATAGAAAATTGATAGAATAAAAAAAAAGGAAATATCAGAATTTGAATATGTCAAGAAGAATTTGTACCTTTATAGAAATATATATATAAAAAACATTGCTATTTCAACATGACACCTCCCTGTGTGGAGAAGGTAGTTCATGCATATGTGAGAGCTTTTAGAGTAGCCTTGATGACGCCATCTGTTGATAGCATATAGGACTAAAAACTAAAACCTTGCAAAATTATATTTAAAAGAAATTAAAATAAAATAAAAAAAACTCTTTGCTTACATTTTATACAAATGACTCAATCACATCTTTTTGACAGTAGAATTCATCACTGGTATTTGTGATTTTTTGATATTACGTAGAAAATAACAGTTCATCAAATATTCGTCATCACTAGTTTATTCAAGCTTCCGTGACTCGCACCATTTTAAATTTGGAACATATTGTTCGTTTCAATATTCCGAGACTTTCACTTTTGAACGATTTTACACTGGAAAGGGATGTCAGGCAATGAGTAAGATGAGCGCATTTCTAGTGTTCTTTGTTAGATCACGCTAAGTAAAATGTAAACATTTCTCCCTCCATTTTTCACTTTTCCCCTATTTTAGTGAAAATAAGTCCGACTGGCGCATGCGCAAAAGCGCGGAGGGTTTCGGAATCCAAGAACATACAGTACTTTTTTCGTAATGGTTCTGATTGAAATAATTATTTATTTTTGTTTCATATTTTCTTTGGTAATATAATTCTAGTTCGTGTATCAGAACTTAGATTAGGTATTTTGGTTGTATTATTGTGTTTGGCTTCTTCGTTAGTATTATTATAGAAAATCTTACCTAGATTGTATTACTGTTCTTAAACTTTATAACTTACTAGCTGATAACCCAGTGTTGCTCGGGGTCCAAATTTTGTAATATGCCTGCCTCCGTTTTTTTCTACGAATATTGCCACTAACTTTTTTTTACCCAACAAATGTATTGTCTGTTTGCCACTAGAACTCTGGTTGCCAAGCTGTGTACTTGTCGGCGGTCGCTATAGCAACTGATGATGTTAGGGAAGATCCATTTCGAATAGGAGGAATCCGACGGAAGTCGTGGTTTTATTTTATTTTTTGCGCCAGTTTGTGACGGTAAAAAGAGTACATCATTCCTGAAGTTCTACTCAGTGGGAGACTGGCCAGGTTGTCAGCTTTCCGAAGGGGGCGGAGGGGGTAGCACTTCGAAACGGGCGGCAAAATCTTACATGCAAGAAAACAATTTTATAACCAAGAAGAGCAGCGGCATTAGCTCAATTATTGTGTACACAAAAAATAAATAAATAATGCAATTAATTCATAATTTCCCCCTTTTGTCGCTAAATTGCCAATATGTATATGATGGTGGACGTGTGATTTCATAACCCATATGCAAAGATCGAGGGTATCAAACGACAAAATACATTATAAATAATTTTTCTTGGATTTTTTTGGGAGGAATTTATTAGTGACGACTGATATTTGATGAACTGTTATTTACTACGCAATATCAAAAATTCGCAAATACCAGTGATGAATACTACTGTCAAAAAAGGTGTGATTCAATCATTGGTAAATAAATGAGCATAAAGTGTTTCAAAATTTTTTTTTTAAAAATTCATTCCCTTTTAATACACTTTTCCTGAGTAAGGTAGATAGAGAGAGAATAGTATCTCTCTTACTAACAACTGCAATAAAAAGTTAAAATCTTTAACCATGAAACCAGATCTTAAATATTGTTAGGCAATAAAAGATCATCCCAGATACTGAAGTAATTTTTTCTTTACATAATTTTTAACTTTTAGAGGGGGATGTCTACTTACCCCCAACGAGATGGGGAACTGGGTACCTGTGACTACCTATTTAAAAATTGATTTTTACAGGTAAGGAAATTATTAGTTTCAAAAAGTTTTATATGCCAGTTTACAGGTTAAAGTCTACTGAAAATTTTGATACCTTACAATGGTATAAAAGATGGAAATCATAGCTAGTAAAAACGTTCAAAATTAGAAGCAATTTCTGATGTTAAAAAATCGTTAAACACGTACCCCATATCACTTTATATCTGAAATTTCGGCGGGTGAGATAAAAAAAATATATGCAATGGATTAGAGATGAGGAAGTAAAGGCTTGGATGGATGTAGACAATTCTGTTCCCGTAACACTCTCTCCTGATGGGGACGAAATAAGCGAACATGTACTGGGGAAAGAGCAAGATGGTGAGGAGGAGCAAGATGGTGAGGAAGAGCAGGATGGTGAAGAGGAGCAAGACTGAGAGGAGGAGTAAAAGGGTGAACTCGACGCGCATATCAAGAAAGTTACGTGGAAGGAAACAGCCGAAGGATTGCGAACTTTCAAAATTAATTTTAAAAAATTAAGTTTAAATTTTTTAATTTAAATTGTTTTAAAACTCGTGCGACAGTCTGATAATCAGTCAGACGTTCGAAGTTATATGTCATCACTCTAAAAAACGTAAATTTTTTGTGGTAATATGTACGGAAATTTCAAAATGTTATTTAATTAACTTTTTCTGAAATGTAAAACTATGTGCTTTAGTTTTAAATAATATGTGCAAGTGTCGATAGATCGAAAACAGGATCACCGGACTTTACGTAATGCAGTTTCTACAAAGTTTTAAAATCTTTTATTCAGTTATCCGAAAAAATCCGGCATCGGTGAGATCCCATTATTGCGATTAAGAGAGATTGGTTTCCGATTGTATTATTGATGTGTTTACATGCAATCTTGATAAAAATGGTTGAGAATAAATTTTTAGTGTATTAATATTCACGATATACAGATTAAAACCGTATTAAGACAGACCACGAAATTTGAAAAATTTTGAGCTGTGTCAGTAGTATTTGAGTTGGCACATTGTTATTTAAATCTGTACACTTCACTACACACGATGCACGTATATTTTCCACAGATGAAATTCAACCAAATCGGGTTTTCTTTTTAAAGCACTGAAAAGTTGAATTAATTGAAAATAAATATACCACTGCTTCTGAAACTTCTACACTTCTGCGCAGAGAAAATAAAATAATAAGTGGATAAAACCTTTAACATCATGATGGAACTGACCTAACTACAAACTTACCATTTGTCAGTGAGATAAATAGATAACATTTCGAACGAATCGAAATTAAACCTAAAATACAACTAATAAACGTCACTGAATTTCTTTTTTATAATACTTTTGTACTATTTCTTAAAAAAAGTAGGGCCAAATTTGAGTTATACCGTTTATCAAATATTTAGTAATATTTTTCAGTTATAATACGTCATCAAGCTTCGATAACTAAAAATTTTTAATAAATTTATCACTTCTTACTTAAAACTGACAGAAATTCTTATTTAATGCAGAATTAACTTCCGAAAATTCTAGAAGATGGCACCACTATCGCTACATGGCTATTGACAGCAGGTTAGACGCATTAAAATCAGCATTATTCTGGCACCATCAACAAATAAAAAAAATGTTTTATTATCCAACGAATGAAAATGTGATAAGCCGATTCGCCGTCAACTTTGAATCGTCATAAGAACACAAACAAAATGCTTTCCTGACAAGCTTCTAAGTGTGTAGTGTTCGTAAAATCTTAGAGCAAACACTGTGCGGAACTTCTAGGCAGATACCTTTTTTTACGGCGGGGTAGTATTATTATGTCATGGTCAGTCGGTATGTGATGCAGCATCACATTGTTATCCATGTCTACCAAGTGTATCTGGGTACAGTTAAACGGCCCCCCTTGGGGATTTCGAATGAGAGAAGAAAATAAGGGTGACGGTGCCTCACTTGTTGTGTCGAGGGTGAGTTTTAGGCAATTCTTAGACTTTATGGTTATTTTTTTTAAATCTTGTTTTGTCGGTGATGCAACGGTTTGCTTGTCACGTGTGGCATTGAATGGAAAGCATGGTTTCTCTTTTATAGGCCGCTATTCCACTATCGTCTGCTATCAGATTCGATTTATTTTTCTTTTTCGTTTACTTAAGTAGAAAGTCTTTCAATTGTATAATGAAAAACAAACGATCAGTTTAAGCCTTATTTTATTCAATCTAAACATAATTTTTTAAAGTTAAAATAATGAACGGGGATTATTTTTTTATGACTGTAAATAGAAAAGAATAAATAAGAGTGTGTGATGTTTTGACGCATGTTCGATTCATTTTGAGAATTCTTTATCAATTAACCTCTGAATTCTCGGCTTCTGGAATTGTGGAAAATTTAGCTACATTAGTATAAAGTTGCAATAGATTACAAATAATCATAATAGCACATATCAAATTATAATAATTTAATGATTTTTTTTCTGTACATTGAAAACCAACTTACAGGAATATGAACATGATCAGAGGTTTAAGTCTATTTTTTAAACGATTTTTTTCGTATTGTTAAAAAATATGTGTAACATATTTTTAAAGAATTTTGGAATGGTAATTTTAAAGAATGCAAGATTTATTATTGTTGAGCTGTTAGTGATAGTTTATAAAATTGTTCTATCGTCATTATTCTTTTTGATGATTTAACGCTTGTATTCGGAGTTCTGTTGTGTAATACAGTTATTTTAACTTCAATTTATAAATTACTTCATATGGATTTCTTTCTAAAAATAATCTTCACGAAAAGTGTATCTGCTGAAAAGTTCTGTCTACCATGAAGCTATTTGACTCCCCCCCCCCCCAGTTTTCTTTATAAGTGTATGCAAGGCATAATGTGATAGCCGATTTTATGTATTGATTTGCATTCTATTTTCAGCGGGAAAGAAGATTCTATTAATTCATCCCATGGATTTGCTGTAATGATAATTTTTTTACATTTGGCGTTAGATTATTGATTCACATATATTATAGTCATATTTTAAGTAGGTATTTAAACATACGAAACAGCATTTTCACTTTAAATCAGTCGCATGAAACTTTTATTTATTAATTAATTTATTTTTCACGAGCATCATCAAAATGTTAACAAAATCACGGTGTAATGTTTGCAATTTAGTACTGGAAGTCAGCTAAGCAAATTTCCTAATCTTCTCTATGTGTTTTTTGACATTTTATTTACAACTTTTTAAACATACAACATGAGCTTGTAGTTCAAACAACCTCATCATCATCAACAGCAATTTATTGCTGTTTATAATTGCTGTGGATTCACCATTTTGTGAACTGATAAGTACCAACATAATAATCTAAATAAATCTAATTCGAATATTCTAAAAAAAGTTTTAAATTAAATTCTCACTTCCCAAATACTACTTTATTTCCTATATTCTGTATTTATTTACGATTTTTATTGGCTGTCATTAGTGACATAGCCGTTAATTCTACGTTGTTGAATAGAACAGCATTTCGTTAAATATATGCATTTATTAATTCTAGCCTACATAGTTTTGCCATCTGCTTAAAAATTTTTAACATCCAATTAGTAGTGTATTTAATAGGTTTATTTCGCACCGAATCCATTTTTTGAATTTGGATTCAATACTTGAACTGTTATACTTTTACTTGGAATTTTTTTGTTTACAAAACAAAAAGGTATCCCAAAATTTTGAGAAAAAAGTGCAAGAAGGAATTTTTACAAACATTTCATCCCCATTATGAGTGGATAATCGTCTGTAATCACCTGCTTAGGCCTGAAGCTCATCTCATATTTCCTTATTGTGTGTATGTAAGTGTTTTCTTTTTCTTCATACTGGCTGTGCTCTCATGTAATAAACGTAAAGAAAGGAAAGAGTTATTTTATTTATTAGATTAGCATTCCATTTATAAATTTCGCGAGAGTTATTTGGCATCTTATTGGCTCATTTCCCAGGACCTCTTAATCACAAGATAAGCGTAACTGCGCATTATCTTAAACTTTGCTGTGAGGTTGTGCCCTTTTTCCTCCTGCAAGATGCGAAGCAGATTCCGAAATTAAACATGCACTGCGCAATTGATGTGTGTCACATGAGTATAAATTCGGTTTTGTACTTGGATATGATAACGAGCTAGGCGAATGAATAAGGTGTGTGGTTTTAACACCAAAATTGTAGTTCTGTATGAAATTTTGGTCAACAGGAAATCTGTCTGTCTGTCCGTTCGTATGCATGTGAACACGATAACTCGAAAATGCAAAGATTTAGATGGGTTCAGTGGCGAATCCAGGGTTAGGGTCTGGGGGGGAGATGAGGTCATAAAAATTTTGTATCGTAGTGACGAATATCAAATCTCATGGCTTATATAAACCAAAACACTTTAACTTTACAGACATTCCTCTCCTGACAATGAGAATAATAAAGAACACTACAATACTTTCGATAATTTAATAAAAAATACAATGAAATAGCTGGCCAAAAAATGTTTTCGACCGCGCCAACGCTACAAGTACAAGTGGAATGACTAGAAAAGTAGGAAAATTTTCGAGCCTGTCAATCCAGAAAGCAATGTTGTAACGATTTTATTACTATTTTATCGACTTTTATTACTATTTTTTAAAATGAAAATTAAGAACAAATAGTTGTAGTGATTTTAAATTAAATCAAGAATTTTGGTTTATCTCTGGGGGGGGGGGCTGC
>BGPR01047066.1:0-11882 GCA_013235015.1 Araneus ventricosus
CCGAACTGCGCTTTTCTTATGTTTTATTTAGAGTAGCTTTTGATGGCGCCCTCCGTTGACAGTATATAGAACAACATTTCGCGTATGCGCAGTAAAACATAATTTACTACAAATGCTCATATTTCTCGTAATATTCAAAATTTTGAATTCAAATTTTAGTACAATGTTTCTTTTACGTATTGTCAAGTATTCTGTAAGTTTCGTACAATTTGAACGAAAACTCTGCATCTTATATTAAAAAAACATGTGGAGTTTGAAATTTTCAATTTAATGCCGATTTTTACATATATTCTGTTAAATATCTTATTGTCTCACTTTGGATCGTAGTAATACTCCTCAAGCTCTTTAGAATGACACGAGAATCAACTGCCTATCTAAACGCGTTTCCACGCTACACTTATTACCTTACATAAAGCTAATTCATTACAATCACGCGCATGCGCCTACACTGTTACGATGACGTTACAGGCAAAACATATACTATGGGTCACACTCTTACAGATATGATCTATCCGTTGTGGGGTCAACCATTCTTTTCGCATTATTAGTCTCGTAGTTATTAGCGAATCAAATCTGACGGTATTTTGTCACACAAGAAAGTTCAACCGACTATCACTGTAACGAACGGAAACATGTCTTCACGTCAAAATGAACGTAATAAAAATATATTATTTACAGTTACGAAATGGGTATATGTTTCCAGAATTGCGTTACTAACTTTTTTTTATTTTAGTAAAAATATTATAAAAACATAAAGAAGGCACAGAGTATACCAAACTACCATTTTCATATTTCACATTCCCTGAAAATGTATTCTTTGACAAGTACTACTGTCGAGTATAGGGGAGTTGAAATTCTTTTGACCTACTCTGCTTTTGAAAGAAAACATATATTTTTATTTAAATATGATGCCTAGTTCAGTTTAGAGAAAATAGTGGGTTGGCTCCCTCATTTCTCAACTCTTCATTTAATAGGTACGGCAGAGTTAATGCAACACTTGTAAGGTAAAATTTCCGAAAATCGCACGAAGCAGTATACCTAGATTTGCAAAACACTTTTATAAAAATTTGCTAGTGTGAAATTACCAGCAGAAACTGACATTAATACCTATCTGAATGCGATATATATGCTGATGAAATACAAAACTTTTTATCATACTCCATGGGGCCTTAACACGTAAGTAAAGGAGATAAATGACATACCACAAACATATTTTTTTATTTTGTTATGTAGCTTGGCTTTATTAGATTTTACTGTATTAATTATTACGGCAGGCGGTTTCTTTTCATTGGTGGAAGAGCGCCCTATCCAGCAAACTCTCAAGACGAAATATAGATCATTTAATCACATTCCTAGCGACTAACGAAGATCTAAGTTAAAGTCAAAATACAACACCTTCACATACTCCAGCCTAGAAATAGATACTTCCAAAGATTCACCTCAAGGAACCAGAAATTCGATGAATACCCAGTTGAGCAGCAGAGCACACTAGCTTAAGAACAGCAACCAGCCACCACCAAATCTATCTTCCGTAATTCATTCGAAAGATTCACCCTTCACATCACTGAGAAACCTGGAGTAACAATTCCAGCGATCCCTTAGTATAAATAACAAGACAGAACACAAAAACCAGTCCCACAATTTTTAGGATGGTTGCGACAATAATAATCAATGTAACTGGTGGTAACACATCAATTCTTCTTTATCGTCACATCGATCAACACTAACAGCCCCGGATCATGGAGCTGCATCTGTATGAAACAATGTAACTAAAGGAAACATTCAACCCTTTCACTGCACTCAAATACGATAACTCCTCTTGTATATATTTTATATTATACTCGGATAGCAACCCTCTATGAATTTTTCATTATATTCTTCTTTGTTTATGTATAATTATGTTCCCTTTCAAGTGTTTTTATATCTCATGATGTATTTTTTTGGTTTTGCTTCTCAATAAAGTTTCACACATACTCAATCAACCGACAGGGAGCCGTTATGATTTAGAGTTAGGGGGTATGTTGTGGTGTTATGTATTAATTGTTACACTAATTTGTTTTATTGCATTTGACTTCGCCATCCACCAGATTTGAAGTTATTTTTTCATATCCTCAGCCACATTGATTCTAGGATATGTAATCTGTGCCTGAGATTCGTAGCGGTTGCATTTACTGTTGATGGGGATCTTCAAAAGCCCTCAGGAATGTATACGTAGAAATGGGTGCTTCATGTTCATACTGTGGACTTATTTCTACACTTGACAGACATGTTCATAATAGACACGTTTTAACATGGCCCGTTTGTTTTAACCTTCTCTATTTACTTACATAATCTTATCCGGAAATAAAACTATTAATTTTCTTGATCAATAGTTAAATATTTCTATTTAGACTAAATGCAAAGAAGCAATGAATAAGTTTTCATATTAATTCACGGAATAGATCAAGCTTTGTTTAGTTTAGTTATATTAACGCCCGTTTTAAAGCAACTTAAAGACTATTTTGAGAAGGACCTCGTAATTTTGAACTGCGGTCAGATGACGAGGATGACACCTGAGCTGGCGTCTCTGCCTACAGACTTCCGCACCACACCAGCTCAAAGTTTTATGTGTAAATAACACGGGTTTTGAATACTTGAACGGAGTTCGACTTCTAAAAGCAATATGGTATCGATAAAGATTTCATCTGCTGTTTCCGATACAAAAAATTAATCAAAAACGGGAGTGCTCCCCCTCAATTTTCTTGTATGTTTACATAATATGACATTTTTCGTTTGTTTAGCCTCGCTATATAATGGAAAGAAGTACAGTAGAACCCCGGGAATCCGAATACCAGGAATCCGAATACCAGGAACCCGAATTCCATGAATCCGAATACCAAGAATCCGAATACCCCTTTTTTAATTTTCTGAACATTTTTTACTGAAAAATGAAGGCAAGTTAACAATTACGAATCTTTAAAAAAGCTAATGCTTAAACGTAAATTAAAATAAGTATTGGAATTGGTCTTTAATAATGAATACAACACCTTAATTAGTAGAAAGAAACTCAGATATCTTCTTTTTACCCTCAACTTGTTTGACACTGTACCGTGCGAATCGCCGCGTGCTCTCTCCGTACGCCTTCACATGACATGATTCCACTCCACAACCTTGGTGCCTATAACCTTCAAGGTTATCTATCCAGTTGGGTGGATGCACGATGGATGAATACATCAATTTCCACCACAGCGCCCTGGGAACCCACGCGAATGCCATACTCCGAACAAAAAACTTTAAATTCTCCCCTCCTCCATGATTTAAACTTATGAAAAAACCACAAATCTAAACTGGAGCAATTACAGACTAAAAACAAGTAAACACCTTTTCTGGACAACACACTCTTAAAGAGTTTGACATTTACAGATGGAAATGATAATAAACGTTTAAACCACAGACCTTGATTAAATATAAAACATGTAGGAAACACATAAAAAATATGCACAATTAAACACAAATATCAGAAAAAGCTATTCTAAATAAAAAAGAAACGAATAAATAAATAAAATAAAATAGAATAAAATAAATTTTGACAAAAATTCTTTGTACTGTTGGTATTTTGGCAGTTGATTTTACTTGCTCCTAAAATTCCACGTTCTTCCGTGCTTATATCACATTCATGAAAATTTCAGTAGAGCACGAATCCAAGGATGTATACGAAATTTGTTTTATTCAAGCAGTTTTTATTTTTCTCAGATTTTCGTAGGATTGTTCATTAGGAGTTTATCTCTCTTTTACGGTCTGACAGTTGCTTGACTGTTTGAGACAATTTCCTATTTACAAAACACACATAAACACAGATTGTTTTATCCAAACAAGATAAAAAAGCTGAAGACACAATCAGAATTTTCTGAAATGTTTTCACTGGATGGCTTTGCTGACGAAAAGGTTGATGTCGCATAGAAAGGTTTAATAATGAAAAAAACTGACTGGACCCTTGATTTAAAAGTTGATGTGTTGGAGGCTTAAATGGATCGCTAGATGTCTGCCTTAACCCTCTGATTCCTAAGGCCATAGAAATAGAGGGACCTCAAAATACGGGAACGCCCGAGCTCCTCTATCTAAAGGAATTTCACTTTCCCCCTCAAAAACCTCAATGACAGCTGGCTGTCCGAATTGTAAGAAAACTCCCCTCTTCCCCAAACACATATGGGCGAGCCACTCTAATGAGGGAAACACGGGCCGCGGGTGTGAAATCAATCACACTTAACGAAAGAGGGGGGAAATTTCAGAGTGACATTCGGATGGTTATGGTCTTTTTCTTGAAGGGACGTATGGGACTGTCCCGTATCGATAGAGTTAAAAAGGGCCTGGTAATTTTGAATGTGATTTATAGTCCCGCGAATTCTGGCTCGGGACAAATCGTACGCCATCACAGTGCACCCAGAGTCAATACTTTACAGCAGCGGTTCCCAACCTATGGGCCGCGGCCCACTTGTGGGCCGCGGATAGGTTATTAGTGGGTCGTTAAGGGTCGAAGTGTCTATTTTTATATATACTCTTCATATATATAAACATATATAGAGAATAGAGAGAGATCCAAGGGTCTCTCTCTCTCTACATACTATATATATGTATTATATATGTTTATGTATATATGTATTATACGCGTTTATGTATATATGAATTATATGTGTTTCTATATATTTATATAACCGCGGTGTCCTAGTGGTAAGGTCACGGCTTTGGGGACGGAGAGCTCCAGGCTCCAAACCCAATTTCACTGAAGATACGCCTCGTATGTGGGGCCTGTTGCACACCAAATCATGAGAGAGCTCCATACGTCCTCCCGTTGGTGTGGTGAGGAAGTTTGGAGAAGGGGTGCCAGCTCAGGTGTCGTCCTCGTCATCTGACTGCGGTTCACAATTACGAGGTCCCTTCCAAAATAACCCTCGTGTTGTTTCAGGACGGGGCGTTACTATAACTTAACTTAACTAGATGTGTATTTGTTGGTATCTTTTGTACTTGTATATTCATGGTCTCAAAATATTTTTTACCCAAAAGGTGGTCCGCACAGCCAAAAATGTTGGAAACCGCTTCTTTACAGAAGTTGGTATATGAAGAATGTTTTACCAAATTTTCTATAGGGGGTTCTATGAATGCGTTTGTTACATTTTCCTTTTGAACGATTGGATGCAAAATTTGAAAGAAAATTACAATATTTGTGTTCAGATGCAGAATTTAAACATTTTGCTGGCGTTGTTATTTTGATTCACATAGACACAGGCAGACAAACAAGACATTGAAATCTTTGACAGATTTAATCCAGAATTATAACAGATCTATAATTTGGGTGTATAGGTCATTAACTAAAACTCATCTACTGTCTGTCCGCGACGAGAACTGTCGCCGCCAAATTGTCTAGATTACGGCGGTCGCTATAGGAACAGGCTATCGTAGGAAGAATCCATTTCTAGTAGGTAGATATTCATTCAAATGTGTTCCGCCGCAAACTGGCGCCAACAATAAAAAAAACTCCGACTTCCGTTGGATTCCCCCTATTCGAAATGGATCTTCCCTAGCATAATCAGTTGCTATAGCAATCGCGGTAAACTAGACAATTTGGCGGCGACAGTTCTCGTGGTGGTCAGACAGTACCTAGCTTTTTGCGTTTTTGAGTGGTCGCATGTGAATGCGATAGATAGATGAACATACAGATTACCTTATAATGGGTTTCTCCGTAATTTTGGCGCAGATCGACATTTATATCGAATTTCATCCATATATCTTGTTACATTTTTGAGTTATTGTATTTATATGCACACAGACAGGAAAACAGACTTCCAAAAATGCCATTTTTCGGACTCGAGGTGATCTAAAACGTTGAAGGTTTATTAAAATCTGAAGGCTAATTTTTTTTCCTCTACAGTGATACTTTCTCATTGTATACTCCGAAAACTAAAATATATATATAAACCCACCTCTTCCGTTTTTAACTCATAGTTTTGTAAGTTCTTAAATGTGAGCGCAGTTGCACCAATAACTTATAAAATATAAAATTAAATTTAAAAATATCTTAATACGTTATTTATTTCGATGATTCATGTTTAACGACAGGCTTAACAGTTAATTTTAGTTATCCATCGATTTGCAAAAGCAATATAAGTGTCTTTAGAAGCATGAAATGTATTTATTCTTTGATCCGTTATACAGAGTGTTTTCAGTTCGTAAATATTTAAGGTGTTTTTAAGTAAAAAGATACAGAATAAAATGAATTTCTTGAATAATCTTTCAATTTTTGAAAGAAATCGGCATTTTTTACGGTCATTTAATTCGAATAAATAATGTACTTAGGAATTAGTTCAGTTTTGAATAACAAACTTCGAACTGTTTTTTAACTTAAAAATTTCTATATTCTTTTTGAAACTAATTAGAGAATGAAGTTTTAAAGAAAACGAATAAAAAGGAGTGAATATTGATATAATTATTCATTATTACTAACGTTTTCAATTCATCTATGAAACGATACTTACTAAACAACATCAATAACTTCTGAATGTCCTAATTTATCATTTTTTATCCCTCTTTCCTTGAAAAATCATCGGAATTAATGTAGTAGAATTATTGTCAAGGCGACGTCCAAGTGTTTATTAATCATTCCTTTGTTAATGAATGAGAATTTAATTACATTTCGGCAGAAGTAAAAGATATAAGTAGAAAATGAGATATTTTAAAGTAAAAAGAATTTCTTTTTAAAAAGAAATGAAGAAAACTATTTTCTGATGAGTGATCAGCTATCGAAAACAACTTTTGAAAACTAGTCATCGCATTATAATTAAATTTGTATTATGTTTGAGTAGAGTCCCTTTATATTACAGTTAGTTAAATTTTTTTGGAAGATGAATTATAATGAATTAGAAAAGATGTAAGGATAGAATAAAGGAGGGATATTTTTGTGTGTCGCTATAATAAAGTCTTATAGGTAGCCTGAAATTTTTTACACTATTTATTTTAAGTAATAACGTATTCTCGTCTAAGTTTCTCTTAGTTTTCATAATGAGAAGGTTGTTTCTCATTGAGTATGAATGGTGTTCTGTAGAAAGCAAGATTTTTCTGAGCCAAAGTGGTTGTTTTTTCGTTTTAATTATTTTTTCAAACTTTTCTTTATTACAGTTGAAGGAATTAAAAAATGGTAGATAAATAATGATAGATACAGGTAGTAGATAAATAATCACAAGAATGAGAATTAAAATTTTACTTCAGCCAAGTTCTACAGGTAATTGCCTATTTCTTTGTATAAAATACTGTGCTTTTTATATACAATGATTTCGAAAAAAGTTCATGAATGTAAGGAAAGAAATATTTATTTACATGTAACACTATAATAATTTCGATAAATAAATTGTGTGTAACATTTGAGACGTATTTTAATGTGGAATAATGACATTTTATTAAATATTAATTGCAAATATAAAAGAACTACAAGAAATTGGTTAAAATTATATTAAAATACTAATATTATGTAATAAGACTTAATAATCTAAGAAGAAGAAAATCGGAATGTGTGAAATAATGATATGTATGGAATAATTTCACGATGTAAACTAGTATTCTGTGCTGGTACAAGAATTATCGGGATCATGATCCGATAATTCTTGTACCTTGATCCTGATGCTCTCAATCCAATCAAATATAAGAAAACACTTTTGTTTCAAATCTAATTCATTTCAACAGTTAACTTTAAAAAAAGACAATTCATCTGAATGCTTGTTTTCCTTAGTTTCTGCCTGGTGCAGAAAGGAATTAAAAAAAAAAAATGCATAAGAAAGGCGTGAAATTGGCCCAGCGCCGTATTTTTTTCGTGAAAGTTAGATAAAATCATAAAAAACAAGCAGCCAGTATAATTATTCATCAATCTCTTATCATTAGAGTAGAACATGGTTGCAGAACAGAAAACTCGTTTATCGCATGTAGCAAGGGTCTGTGGTAACTTGTGAAGTCAGCTGGGCAATCTCAAGCTACCACAGACCCTGTTACGAGAGATAAACTTGTTATTTTACCATTCTGTAACCATGATACTACTCTGTGTAAATATTGTATTAAAGGTGGTGATAATTAATTCACATATTTCTGAAATATTGTTTTATGATTTTATCCCTATCGACGTATCTGAAAAATCTACTCGGTCGAATACTCCTTCTTATGTTTTTTTATTTAAATCAACTTGTGGCTGCTCTATTGTAGTAGTAGACTACATTTCGCGTGTCTGGTTACATGTATTTACTTAAATAGGTGCATCTGATTCAAATTTTAATGCTATTTCTTTAGCATTGTTGAAAAGCTCTTTGTGAGTTTCTTTACAATTCGAAGAATTGCATATTTATAATCTTGCGGGTTTGAAATTTTCAATTTAATACCGATTTTCCACTTACATTCTGCATATAATATTTATTGTCCATTCTTGGGCCTAGTAATACCTCCTCAATCTTTAAATGACACCAGAATCAAGCCTGTAGCTAACTCATTTCCACCTACACTTATTTTTAACCTTACATAAAGTTAATTAATAAAAAATCACGCGCATGCGCCTCACTGTTAAATGCACATCAACAGAAAACAAATACTAGCGACAAACTCTTACAGAATGCATCATTATGGGGTCAACCATTCTTTTCGCATTATTTTCTAGTTCATTAGCGATTAAAATCTGCAGGTATTTTATCACACAAAAAGTTCGACCACTTCACTGAATGAGCGGAGAGACGTTTTCAAGCAAAAAAACAAAACAAAGAATATTTAAATTCTTCCATTTATATATTTTATCGTGATAAAGTATTCAATGTATCAATGAGGGTGCAAAGTCCTCGTAGAAGCTATAAAACGCATCGAACAAGGAATGATTTGAACTCTTTCTAATAATTGTTTCATTTCATAAACAGTGAAATGTTTTGAATAATATAATTCTAAAATGTGAAAGAGAATATTGTTATTTCGCTTTTTCAATTCGATAAAAAGGGTTTAATTATTTATTTACTTTTATGAAGAATCCGTAAGTTCTTTTATGTTGTTTAATTCTCTATTTTAGAAACTTGAATAAAAGATTTTATTCAAAAAAATCTGCATTAGAAATATAGAGTCTATTGACAAATCGCAGAGGTATAACTAGCGTTTTTCGTTTACAGAAGAACAGCGGAAGTTAATCATCATCTAGGGACTTCACTTTGTCTACTATTTACTTTCAGTGTTTTCTTGTAATTGATGAAAATTATTGCTGCTGATGCAGCAAAATAATTGTAAGAGGTATCGTAACTTATTTTTTCTATTCCTCCTTTGATCAATGAGAATTTAATTGCATTTAGCTTGGGGTAAAAAATAAAAGAAACAGTTGAGATTTTTTATCGGTACTGACTGTTTTTTAACTGTCTTTTCTGTAGAATCGCAAAGAAATGTTCTCTAATTGTCTTTCGAGTGCAATTTTAGAGATTCGCTTGGCTCATTCTGATTAAATTAGTGTTATGTTTGAGAAGTGGCCTTCTGCTTTGGGAAGAGATTCCGAGATTACTTTGGGAAATTAAAAATTGTAAGGAATTTCAGAATGTGTACCGAAAAGAGCAAGAATGGTGGTTTTGCGTATAGCTTTTGTTAATTTGTTTTGTATTGAATATAAAAGTTTCACAATCGTTATTATCAAAATTTGCGATAGCTTTGAATGGTTGTGATTTCATAAAGCCCGCGAATGTTAAATACCATGTTTGTGTTCTGCGATAAAAATATTTAAATTTTTATTTCGATTTCTGGAAAAAAACATTTATTTTAAGAAAAAGAAACGCTGATTTTATTAAGATCGCACTGTTTTAACTCCTTATTCCCGACGGTTCTCAAAAGTATTACTTTAATAACGCTTTTATCTTCGTAATTTGACCGATTTTCCTGACAGTATTTACAAGAACACACACGAGGAATGTAGTTGCGACAGCTAGCAGTGGATGGCAGATGAAAGCAAAAATTAATTTTTTAAAAATTATTAATCAAATTAATTAAATTATTTCATCTTATAAAAAAGCTTTTTCTCTTCAATGGGGTTATTTTGCATTAAAACGTATCCAATGATGCCGAAATAAGATTGAAAAGTTGCTGGTAAATTAATTCGGTAAATATAGGGTTAAACGCTATGAAAATGCTGTCAAAATGTTAAATGAAAATGCTGTTTGTGACCAAAGAGTTTTAAAAACTCCAGTAAAAGGAGTTTGCTGAATGTATTTAAATTTTAAACTTTGTAGCATAATGTTCCCCTCAGTATGACAGGTTTCAGATATAAAGAGAATGTAAATTGTCGTAAGCTGCATCTAAAAAGTCTACAAAAACTGTCCTCAGGCCATTAAACTAAAATTTTAAAGTAAGTTGAAGAATCACTTTGGAGAATTGAAGGAACAACAGAAATTGTATGGACGAGTTTTCTGGTTTGTTTATTTTGGATTCACAGACCGTTTTCCGGTAACCCTCCTATTTAAGCTATCTCCAAATCCATTTGGAAACTGTATCAAGCGCCGAGTTCGAACAATGTCTTTCTTTAGTATTCGCGTTGAATTCTGTGTTTTTTGAGTTCGTGTTGTCCTTTTTTTTATTTAAATAGGTTAAAAAAATCTTAAATCATTTAAATTCTCAATGGAACTATTGGAATTATCTAAATCGTTTGGTTAAAAATTAAACCGTCAGTGACTATCTAAATCGAATGTTTAAAATTGTAACCGCCAAATAAACCTTGGAAGTCGCCAAAAAGAGTGATAAAGAATAATTATGGCAACCTTTCCACAAAATTAGGCACTTCTTTTAACTAAATATTGAGAGCTACAACAATAGGAACATTCAATTTAATATATTCAAAGTATTCTTAAGGTATAACATTAAAAAACTCCACTTTAAACATTAATTAATATCTTCAGATAGTGTGTTGAAATTTTGAAGATTCCCATTGACTTAACATTATCACCGGAAGTTGATGGACCCGGCGGAAAACCCACTTTACAGAAATAAACAAATCAGAAAACTCGTCCATTAATGAACTGGATTTAATCATGAATACATTCACATGTAGGAATCTAAAATCTTTTACGCAGATACAGAGGCTGTGAAAGAAGGTTACGTCAAGGATACATGCTATGACAGCTTTTTTATTAAAATTTTTATATCAGTAAGTATTGCATCGAAAGTTGTCATTCAGAGTTCAATGGTACAAGTGCTGCACGTGATCTATCCAACCGAATACTGAGGATTGTTATCCAAGAATTAGTTTGGTTTAGTTTATTTACATTAATGTCCCGTTTTGAAGCCTCACTAGGGCTATTTTGGGACGGACCTCGTAATTTTGAACCGCGGGCGAATGACGATGCATCACCCCCTTTCCAAAATTCCGCACTACACCAGCTGGGGGACGTTTGGCACCTTACGTATGATTTAAAGTGCAACAGGCCCACACGCATGGTGGATCTTCAGTGGAATCGGGTTTGGAACCTGGAGTCCTCTGACCCAGAGGCTGGGACTTTAACAAGTAGGCCACTGCGTCCCTTGTTATGTAAGATAATACGAAAGCTTAAATTATGAATGATATTTTTTAATTAGTCTATTTTTATATGAAAATATATTCAATCAATCAACGTGTAACTTGCAGAAAGATTGCAAGAATTATTTGTTGTCCCTGAATCTTATCACGAAATGAAACTGACCAGATTTCAACTATATCGAAGCTCGTATGTTTCTATAATATTGATGCAACAGGAATTCCATAAGATTGAAATATACTTTGGTAACAGTGTAATTAATACATCATACCCGTAACTACATTACTTTTAGAAGGAACATATTTGATCAATTGCATAGATCTACAAATAACTTTTTGACTGGCGTTT
>BGPR01047068.1:0-11882 GCA_013235015.1 Araneus ventricosus
TTCCGGAAACTTTTCCTGTAAGTGAGCTTAGAAGTCTGGAAGAACGAACGAAAATGGTAGAGGCATTTGTAATACAGTATCTCGTTACGAATAAACGGGTTTCAATTTCTCTCTCAGGGTTCATAAAAACTAAAATCTTTCGATGAAGATCTTCGTTCGACATTAAAACTTCGTGGGTTGTGGACCACCTCACGTTGGTGTGGAATGGTAGTGTGTAGGAAGATTACGAGGTCTGATAATTAGGAGATATTAAATTACGAGATCTATTCCAAAAACAGTCCGCCTCTAGCTTCAAAACGGAAACCATGTGCGATATAAAATATTTCTACATAATTCTTTTTATAAATTACGAGATTTATTCCAAAAACAGTCTGCCTCTAGTTTCAAAATGGAAACATGTGCGATATAAAATTTTCTACATAAATTTTTTTTATAAATTACGAGATCTATTCCAAAAACAGCCCGCCTCTAGCTTCAAAACGGAAACCATATGCGATATAAAATTCTTCTACATAAAATTTTTCAAATCACAATCATATGATTTCTTTCCGATACCTATTTATATGCAACGCCTGTTGTTTAGTCCATGAAACTTTGCAAAGAAAAGAACTGCAACGCTGTAATAGCGTAACATGGAATAGTCCAGTCGTGATTTCTACAGCCGCTAGGCAAGAGATTTAGTTTTGCTCTAATAATTAGCGGAAAGGAAATGAACAAATTTCTTTGCGAGATATAAAATATATCAAAACTTTTCGGAAATGAACAAAAACATATGACTATTGTAGTAACTGTGTACTCCTGCCTCCAGTAAATTCACTTTTTTTCACACTAGTTTATTAATTCTGCTATATGCGATTAAATAGGAGATATTTATATGTGTACAATTAGGATTCACTTTCAAAATTACATATAATTACTAACTCGGAGTTCACCTCGAGAACGCCTACAAAAACATGCACACTCTGTGCAGAGACACAACTTCATTAATGGCGTCTACCGCCTCGTTTCCCGAACAACCGTTCATCCCACTCTTCACTTCACATCCCTTTGGCTGAGGACAGGAACAGCTACGTGAAGGTTATTCTACTCTTGACATGACAACTAGAGTGTGAGAAGAAGATAATTTTTTGGTGAAAGTTCAGATTACTACATCCAACTGGAAACTGTCTTCTTTTATTTCTTGCAGATAATTGGATTCCAGCACGTGTTAAACCTCTCGAGCAATTGGTGATAGTATTTTGGATACTGCTGTGATTGTGTTTATTTACGAGCAAATAATTTATTTAATTTCAATTTCAATTTATGAAGGAATTGCACAAATTTACGTCATTTATTTACTGAGACTCACGCTTTTCCATTGTTAGTTCCTGTGGGAATCTCAACACTACAGAACATTTTGTAGGACAACACTTGATTCATGAGCAAAAATTGATTAAAAATTCTCTTTTCATTTCTTGTGATATGCAATTTCCTGATAGCGGCAACGATGTCAGCATTATGGTTGGAATTTAAAGTTTAAAAAGGCTTGGCGGAAAAAAGCAACATTCTCTTTCTTTTTGACGGATCTTAGAAAGTGTTATTTTAAAATTTTTGTTTCTTCAATTCAAGTGAAAAATAAAATCGTTGAATAAAGCGTCAACTTATGCTGGTAGTTGATTAAAATTACATATGACTACAATGTTTGTTAAGTACGCTGTCAATCATTCAACAGTTAAAATTTCTCCCATGCAAAAGGAAACCCACGTCTGACCCTAGAGGCCAAACCATGTCGTGAAAGTTATTAAAATTCCTTGTTGCAATTAAGAAAACAAAGCAACTGCGAAACTTCTTGATACTAAGATATTAAACTTATTTACGTGCTGGATATAAAGTAAGATAACTTGTGTTTAACAAATTGGCAATAATGCTATAAATAGATAATTTAAAATCTAATTATTCATTTAAACATGAAAATATACAAAATTCAAATCTCTTATGCAAATAATGTGAAAGCGTTCCAATCTAAACATTTAAATATCGTCTAAATTTACGTTGTTTAATAAACACTTTAAAATTTTTCTTATGAGCAATTTCTATGAAGTTTTTTTTTTCAAATTGGTACATACTTATAGTTAACATCACATTCTTTTGTGTAATTATCCTCATCTCTTTATTGGAACATCTCGAATATTTTATAATGTAAAAATTATCAACGGAAAAAGAAAAGGTTTTAAAACCAGACGTTAAATTAATACATGGCGCTATAGTTAAGACATAGCAGAGAAGGGGTCCTCGAATTAGAAAGTCAGAATCTCAGGCATGGGACATGGCAGCGAACGGGTTAACAAATAAAAAGTGCAGTGGCGTGACTAACTGAGGCGTTTAGGGCTTGTCTCTAAATGCCTCTACTTTTTAATAGAGTAATGGTTTAAACCGAAAACCTTTTTTGTTTCGGTTAACCGGTTTTTTCGGTTATTTTTGTGTCCCGGTTTTAACCGGTTATTTTTTTAAAATGCAATAACCGGGTAAAAAACCCGATAGGCTCGATTTTAGGTTCGACTAGATTAAAATTTACCAAGTTATGAAGTTTGAATTTAATCATCTTAGGCCAATCACCGACAACCGCTTCCTCGAGGCGTGTGTTGGTTGGCGGATGGCTGAAAGAGTTTTTATGAACAGATAAATATTGGCCAATGGATTGATTTCCTGCAGGAACAATACTAATAAAAAATATGTCTACAAACGGCGTTTGTTTTTTAAATAAAAAAACGAAAACCGGTTATTTCGAGCGGTGATAACCGTCAGGTTAAACCGGAGGTGAAGAAAACCTGAAAAACCGAAAACTGGTAATTTTCGCAATAACCGACATCCCTACTATAGGGTGTTACGGAAGGTCATTTACAAACTTTAACCCTTTCATACCGAGTGAGGCGGTCTAAAATTTCCCCCTTAACAGCGACGAAGGCCGGTCTGAGGCGTTTGGCTTCTTTTGAGGGGTGGTGAGGTTCTGAGATCGCTTATGGGATAATCGCGGTAGGGGGTTCCAATTAGCTTTGCCAACCACAGTCCATTTCCGTGCGCTTTAAGGGAAAGTTGTACCAGGGGGTGGTGGTGGGGAAAATGACCACCCAGGTTGGGAGAGTCCAATTCATGTCGTTTCCTCCCAAAATGTCCCGGTTTTAAAGGAGCTAGAAGAAAAAAGTAGCCTCGGGATTAAAGAGTTAAGGCTAGGATGGAAACACAAAAGTAATTTTTGCAATAGAACATAGGGTCTAGAACGCCAAGGGAGAGGGAGGGGCGCTACAGACACTGAATTTGTAAAAGAAAAGGATGCAACAGATAAAATGTACAGAACATATTTTATGGATTACAAGTTTACAGTAACACAACAACCCATTTGTGGGGATAACAACATTATGAGCAGCATAACGAATACTATGATGGCAAGTATCAACAACAAACCTTTGGAGTACTAAAGCAAGTGTTCAAAGGACTTGCCGCCTGAAGTAGGGATGGCGGTTATTGCAAAAAAAAAAAAATGGTTTTCGGTTAAATCGGTATATTTCACCTCCGGTTCAACCAGGCGGTTTAAACCGCTCAAAATAGCCGTTTTTTGAAAAAACCGGTTTTCGCTTTTTTTAATAAAAAAACAAACGCCGTTTGTAAGCATTTTTTATTAGTGTTGTTTTTACAGGAAATCAATCCATTGGCCAATATTTATCGGTTCATAAAGACTCTTTCAGTAACCCGCCATCCAACAGACGCCTCGAGGAAGCGGTTGTCGGTGATTGGCCTAAGATGATGAAATTCAAAGCTTCATAACTTGGTAAATTTTAGTCTAATCGAACATAAAAATCGGGCCTATTTTCCGATCCATTTTTTTTGCCCCGTTATTGGATTTAATAAAAAAATAACCGGTTATAACCGGGACAAAAAATAACCGAAAAAATCAGTTAACAGAATAAAAAACTGGTAGGTTTTCCCCATCTTTACAGATAAGCCAGTTAGCTGCTGACTGAAATAAAACATGCTCATAAAAAATATATTTCATGGTTTACTTAAAGTCTTAAATGCGGGTTTTGTTTACAGGCAATAAATAACCTTAGTTATAAGAGAACTTAAAAATTCGGTTAAACCGGTTTATTTTACCTCCGGTTTAATCTGGCGGTTAAAACCGCTCAAAATAACCGGTTTTTGAGAAAAAAAAACGGTTTTCGTTTTTTTTAAAGCTACGTTTGTGGACAGAATTTATTATTAATTATAATATACAATAAGTAAGTATTAATACAATAATTAATTAATGTAATAAGTAATAATTATAAATAAGTAATTAATACAATATGTAATAATAATAAATGAGTAATTATTGCAATAAGTAAGTATTATAGACAAACACTTTTATTAACATTATTTTCACAAGAAATTAATTCATTGGCCACTATTTATCATCTAATCTGTTCATAAAGCCTCTTTCAGCAATGAGTTGATCCGTGAGTCGACACCTCTCATCGGAAACAACATCATTCAACTAATCTTTCGGACGCCACAGAACTTCCGACTAAAGATAAAATATTTTTTTGGCTACAGAAAAACATTCGCCGTTTTTAGGCAACATTTTTTATTAGTATTGTTTTTGCAGGAAATCAATCCATTGGCCAATATTTTTCTGTTCATAAAGACTCTTTCAGTCATCCGTCAACCAACAGACGCCTCGAGGAAGGGGTTGTCGGTGATTGGTCCAAGATGATGAAATTCAAAGCTTTATAACTTGGTAAATTTCAGTCTAGTCGAACGTGAAATCGAGACTATCTTCCAACCCGGTTTTTTAAACCGGTTTTTGGATTTAAAAAATAACCGGTTTAAACCGGGGCAAAAAAATAACCGTGAAAACAGGTTAACCGAAACAAAAAAAAAATCGGTTTTCGGTTTAAATCGGTAGGTTTTTCCCATCCCTAGCAATGAAGCAATACCCACTTCACTTGTTGTTCTATTACAAAAATGACTTGATCCTATACTTGAGTCTACACTTAAAGTTTGTGAACGACCTTTCGTGACACCCTGTGTAGATTATGATGGATATTTTACCACCTTTATAAATTTATTACGATAATAACTTTTAACAAAAATCATATAAAACTGAGAGAAACATGGTAGTAAAAAATTCAATAAGGAAAATAACTTTTCGATGAAACCGACACATTTCACAGCTTCAAAAAGCCCATAAAGATTTAACATCGTACGACGTTTCTCTACAAGATAATTGGAAATAAAATAATCATCTGATGTAATAAAATTAACATCTTATTATATCACAATCCACAATAAAGAACACTATTAAACAGAATTTAGGATTCTAAACTAAAAGATGAATAGATAAAATATCTGGATGGATTGAACTGGGTTAAAGTATTTCCAAGTCTGGTAATAAATGCTCCAGCCCAGAGAATAAGCGTGGGAGTTTCCATCTTTGCTAACTTTTCTCAAAGTCAATTTCATGAATGGAAGCACTCAACTTCATAAAATTATTCATATGCCTTTGAAATATGGGAAACTGCCGTCATCTTTTTTGCCCTTGAATGTCCATGTTTTTTCGGTTATAAAGAAAAAATGCACAACTTTTATTTCTGGCATCAATGAATATGCAGGGCTCAAATTTGAACAGATAAAACCTTTGTTCGAGACGAAAATATGATGTTATGCTCACAACTAAAAACCTTTAAGGAGGATAAAAAGCAGACGATTTTTAACGGTAAAATTTATAATTCTACAAATTTGATCTGAATATAACAGTCTTTCTCAAAATATATAGCAACAAACATTTTTGTTCTGAGAGTTCTACAAGTAATTTAAAGAAACTGAAAAGAACGTTTATCGTGTTGATGGATTTATAAACAATACTGAAAATAATTCAAACAGTTTTAGCAAGTCACAAAAAACTTTAGTCTTATTTACATGTCTCTTTTATTACATGTCGCCATTGTAATTACAAGTTGTCGATTTTCTTTTATACTTAAGGTATCCGACCAGGTTGAAAAAGCTATTTTCGAAGAAAAATTCAAAAACTTTTTTATGGTCTAAAAATAAAGCCACAACTTTTAAAATTCTAAAACAGTATTTGTTTTTATTCTTATTCCTTGAATATTTTATTCCTGGATATTTATTTGAAATAATGTGTTATTATATTTTTTAAATGCGTTTTCTGAAAATTGGTAAATTCTAAAATTGGTCCACCAAAAACGTGATATCTCCAAAACAATTCATTGAAATTTGGTATACATGTGTCAAAACCCTTGAGGGTGTAATAGATCGCAGATTTTATGATAGCTTTGTTTAGTCATGTTTTACAGACACTTTCAGTTCGAAACGTAGGATAATTTTGGCGAAAAATCAATGACGTCAACTTTGAATGTTCATAAAATATTTATTTACTAAAATAAATGTTATCTTTCTGTCTATTACATTCTAGATAGTTTGAGAAGTACACATGCGAAATTAAGATTAAATATGTCCCATATTTTTTCAATTATGCCGTTTTTCTTAACACTGAAACTTTTATTAAAATTCTTGAAAAAAAATTATTATTTTCAAAAACTACTGATGATATATGAATTTTTTTTCTAATTGTGACTATTTGAGCATATTTTTGTTATTTAGGGCCTCTGTAAGTCTTTTTTGTGCATGCTTTTTTAAAATTTTTCCCCGAAATCTAGTCGGATACCTTAAGAAAGTGTCGAAATACATATCCTACATAAGATTTCTGTTGTCAACATCCCTTTATCTGATTTAATACAAAGCATACAACGATTAATAAGGTATCAGCGGATAGGGGTTTGCTATTAACATCTGCGAAAGTATGCTTAGTTTATAATAAAACACATTGTTTGCTAAAAATTAAAGTCTTGTTGCGGGCCATCAAGATATTTCGACTACGTGAGAAACCGTGGCAGTTATACGGTTCGTGTTGTCTATCTGTAGTATTTGAAAAATGAGTAATAATGATATTTTCCATGAAAAATTATTCCGCTATCATTTTCATAAATATCATAGCCATCATGAATGAGCAGCTCTCTCACATATTTTCTTCCATTTTTTTTAAATCGACGGGAGGCTGTCTCTGCGAAACGGCCGCTGGGATTGAGGGGCGTAGACTTGCTTTCCTTACTCACCTGTGACTTTCTGTGACTAAAGTAGCTCTATGTGACTTTAACCTATAACCTATGCTCCATAACCTTTCTCTGTTAAATGAAACTAAAACCAACTCAACTGAATTAAATCAATGGAAAGGACAGCTCAATTAAATTAACAATTGTTAATAATAATTAATTAAGGACAGTTAATTAATCGATTACTCAACTGTGACTTTCTGTGACTAAAGTAGCTCTATATGACCTATGACCTATGCTCCATGACCTTTCTCTGTTAAATGAAACTAAAACCAGCACAGCTCAATTAAATTGACAATTGTTAATAGTAATTAATTAAGGACAGTTAATTAATCGATTACTCAACTGTGACTTTCTGTGACTAAAGTAGCTCTATATGACCTATGACCTATGACCTATGCTCCATGACCTTTCTCTGTTAAATGAAACTAAAACCAGCACAGCTCAATTAAATTGACAATTTTTAATAGTAATTAATTAAGGACAGTTAATTAATCGATTACTCAACTGTGACTTTCCGTAACGTGACTTTAACCTATGACCTATGCTCCATGACCTTTCTCTGTTAAATGAAACTAAAACCAACTCAATTAAACCGATGGAAAGGACAGCTCAGTTAAATCAACAATTGTTAATAATAATTAATTAAGGACAGTTAATTAATCGATTACTCAACTGTGACTTTCTGTGACTAAAGTAGCTCTATGTGATTTTTATCTATGCTCTATGACCTTCCTCTGTTAAATGAAAATAAAACCAACTCAACTCAATTAAATAAATGGAAAGGACAGCTCAATTAAATTAACAATTGTTAATAATAATTAATTAAGGACAGTTAATTAATCGATTACTCAACTGTGACTTTCCATGACTAATGTATCTCTATGTGACTTTGACCTAAGACCTATGTTCTATGACCTTTCTCTGATAAATGAATTAATCTGAATAAATTAATTATTAATCTGTTCAAGTCCAGTTAATATACCGCTCACAAACGATGCGTGAGCCGGCATCGGTCACTGTGACGTCATCAAAAGTTTTAGTGATTTTCACCAACTTTGAGACTCGACTGTGACTAAACCGTAATTCCAAATTCTAAAATTCTTTTTGCCATCTTCAATGTCTACCGTTATCTGTTAAAGGAAACTAAAATCAACTGTCTATATTATTTGCTTGTTGAGGAGCTATAAGCGTTTAAAAATACCACGGAAAGAGTCATAATTCTGTCCTTCCCCGACACACTATTAGACCACTATAGAGAGACGTAAGTCTATGTCAAAACTAACCTGTATCTGTAACTATAAATCACTTAACTCATGTAGCCTGTTCAGGAGAAACAAAATCTAACAATATTTTTGCACACTGACTGAAAATGAAAGACAAAAAATTCAAGATGATGACATTCTGACATCGAATGTTGTATCCAAAGTGGTATTGTAAATTGTAAATGCGTTCATATCAATAAATTGTCTTTGCTATTTTGTGTATACGCTTCGCCGAGTGTTTAATTTCAACAAAAGGGGGAGGGAAGGTTGAATACACGAAAATTTCACACGTGATTATTGGCATATATATACAACGATATTTGTTTAAGTGAAATGTTGAGGCTGTCGAAGAAAGTTGCAGTCGTTAAAATCCAAAAAGTTTATTTAAAAAGCAGGCATAATTAATTTATTTGTAGAGTACCCAATTATAGATAAGATTTTTAAAGATTATTGAAGTCCAAAACCATGGCCAGGAGTGAAGAATTACGCTCTAAAACGGCGCATCTTGCGAAGTGCGTTACATTATTACAAAGAGGTCGTTATTATACAGACGCGGAGTTTTATAGTTCCGGAACGGGCTCGAATTTGAAGTTGCATATGGGAAAAAAAAACAGCCGTAACCTGAGTCTAAGTTGTGCCAGGCCGCTTCTTATCATAGGATTGAAGTAAAAAGCAATTCGTTTATAATTAAAAATTGGTATTAAAAAAAAGATTTTATTTTAATGATTAAAATTATTGAAGATTAAAATTTCGAAATAATCACATGCATATAGTAAAACAAACGTTCCACCATGACAAATAAATTTATCTTTGTAACCATTCATTTATTGTATTTTCGTGTCATCAGCTTTCACCAGGCTAGAAATTACTGACTAGGATTTAATAGAATACCATTTACATCTCTATGACAACCGACTTTTTTTTTTGAGGATGACGTCCTTCACGGAAGTTTGTAGCCGGGGACAATGAAGACGCTGACTGGTGCTGATGTGGTGCAGTAAAAGAAATAAACCTAATTATTGAATCTGTCTAGACATAAATCTTTCCACTTCCGCTTCCGCCAAAATTGATTGATACATATACACTTGAAGCATCCATCGAATGCTAATATTATTAATAGAGAGTAACAACCTCCTTGAAGGTCATTAGAAAGCTTTCGAGAAAAAAAACGGTTCAAGAAACACCTGGCAAGACTGAAAGTCAATGAACGATATATTTTTCAGTGGGTTCTCATGGTGGTTTCTTTTTTGGGAATCCTCGTCAACATGCAAGAGATGCTTATCGTACATGGATGGGTTTATCGGAATTTACCAGCAGACGACGTACCCGTTGGGCCGCTGGGCTGTCTGCTTTCTTTAATAAGTTTTGACGAAAGAGATAATCTAGAATATTCAGGTTTTGATGATCGGTGAGTAGATTCGTTTCAACTGGGAACCCTTTTTCCCAATTACCAAGGGCAGAGATTCATTGAAGTTAGTTTTATTGAAATGAATTGGCTGCGTGTTGGATCATTACTACTTCGCAAAAAAATGCAAAGAACGTATAGATGGTTTTAATGCTGGAATAGTTTTAGCCGTAATTGCTCCGCATGGTGATGATTTGTCTGGCTGCCAATATTTGCGCAAATTTTACTTTTATGACAGGGTTAATTCCGGAACGTCTGGTTCTTTGATGGGATCGTGGAGATTCGTTTCACCAGATCCTTTCCTTACTACAAGTTATGTTGGTCGACTATTGCTTTTAATAAATGAATTTTGACAAGATCACAACATGCAAATGGTAAAGAATGGCGGATAGTTTTAATTCGAAGTATATTGTTTTGTACATGAATGTGCTCTCAAGGAAAGGTTTCGAAAGTATATACAATATCATACACGTTCGATGACGAGCATAATCCATTTCGTTTATGGATATTAATAAAACTAGTATTAAATCTGAAGCACCGTTTTCCAATTATCAAGAAAGTCTAAGCCCATAATTAGATGGTATAACTTAATAAAGTTTCATTTTACCATCGGGTCTTAATTCTTAGAACAAACTTAATGCATTAGTGCAACAAAAAGGTCACTTATTTTTTAAGCAGAGGCCCGAGATTGGCGACTTAAATACTTATGACGTTTTAATAGGCTTACTTTCCAGAGATGATTTGGCTCACCGTTGAATGTAAAAATTACTATCAGCCCATTTTTTCCTCTAGTTTGTAATCAAGAAATTTATTTATATTGTTGGTAGTTCTTTTTTTAATTGATACAGAAATAATAAACTGTTAATGAACTTTAATATTTACTTGAAAATCCAGCCAGATTGTTTAACAAACATATTATAACTTACAAGATATTTAAAAGAATGTAAACAAATAATTTTCACTTTAAAGAGGTGTTAATTTTAGTTATAATTAATTTTAAATAGAAAATTTTTTTGGAAATACCTGGATGCTTAAAATGTGGGATAAATATTTAAAAATCTCTGGAAAAGACCGTTGTTTCTTTGAAGCGCCAGGTTTCTTGAGATCTGCTTTCTCTCAGGACTGATAGAACTATCGATGCTTTAAGGAACACGGTCAGAATCTTATGCTGGTGATTTTGCCAGAATAATTATTATATAGCTGGGACAGGTTGTTGAATTTTTTTTATTACGGTAAACTTTTCGAGCACAATGTTATTCTCAAACAATATGCAATGTCCTGGGAGGAGGTATGGATGCCCCGGCTAGAGAAGCTGTAAGAGGGGCTCAATCTGGGCACCACTGTCCTCGCTACGCCAACACTAAATGATGTTACTGACGAATATGTGAAGAGTTTAACTCCCTGACGGTATGAACTTATTTCACCTCAATAGGATGGAATCTCCTTATTGATTTTTCATTATTTCACTCCAAATAGTAGAACCCGGTCAACCAGTCTATTTGGGACTGCTCACTAGCAAAAAAATTCAGGGGTTACCCGAAATTTCGAGGTGAAGAGAAAAAAGAGGCATAAAAAATAAAGTTATACATTCAGAAATAAATATCTCTCGAACTGACACTGACCCAAAATGCAATCCAAAGAAATGTCACAATAAAAGATGGAATTTACCGGGTATCGGATATGGAAATGTTACAACTGTTTAGCTAAGTCGTGAAGAAGCAAGGCCAAGCTGGAGCCTGATTCTGAAAATCTGAACAGGGAGATAAATGAAATTCTTCCGCTTATTAGAATGTATCCCAGGTACAAGACGCAAATCAGAACACTGTAAATCATAGGTTGTCTGCAGATACTGAGCCAATTAAGTTACATGTTGTAAATGAAGAAATCATCTTTAGTTCAGGAATAAACCAAGAGGATTCCTGGATCTGAAGAAACTGATGAGCCAGGAGATTGCCTGCTTCCATTCTTGAGGTTGCAAAGAAATAGCACCCATAGGTGAGTTGAGGAAAATGCGATACTAACAGACATTGGCGAGCAAATGGAATCGAAAACGGAAGTGCTGCAATTAGA
>BGPR01047069.1:0-11882 GCA_013235015.1 Araneus ventricosus
GCGAACCAAAACACTGTTGACAAACGCGCAAGAAAGAAAAAAGTCCCGGCAAGGTCACCCTCCTCCGGCCACAGCAAACAGAGAAGCGAGCCGGATGATGACCCCGTAAAAGCGTCTTCGGCATCGGAAAAAAAAAAACCTGTTGCATTTTGCATGGAGCGAAAGTGGGCCCGAGGATCTGGGAAGAACCATTAGCGTGCTCGGCCGGCCGCGAGACAGCCACAAAAGAGAGACAGGTATGAAAGGAGGTGGTTTACCGCACCGACAGGAGAGCCCAGGCTGCTCCATTCTGCCCAGTTAAATAGCCTAGAATGCATTTAAGGTATCCATCCGACTGGTTTAAAATCGTCGTTTTTGATGAAATTATATTTAAAAAAAAAATGTATGACTTAATTTTGTAGCCTGTTTAACCAGCTTTCTAAAACTGTCTCACTTTTTACTCTACGTGAATTACAAATGGAGTTACAGCTGTTTTATTACCGATCTGTAAGCATTATTTTATGTTGCGTGAAAATTTTAAATGCGTTTTCTGAGAAATGATATTTTTGAGGAAAACTGTCGACCGTAACAATGATTTCTCAAAACGTTATTCAAGTATTGATATGAAATTTTCTGAGATTGTTTTCCTCTAAAAACTGAGGTCAATTTTAAAATCAAGTATTATTTTTAAGTGTTTAAATATAAACGAAAAGCATTTTTTATGAAAAATTACCAGTTTAGTAACTATGTTCAGCTATATCTCAAAACTATTTTGAAGTACAAGAGAGATTTTAGAGCATAACACAGATAACTGTCATAAAAATGTACTCCTACAAGGATTTATGTATATTTAGAATATTATTTTGTCTATGGCTGTTAGCGTAAGGAAAATTTTTTTGAATTTTTTTTTAAATTTTCTAGGTTTTTTTTTTTTTTTAATATTATTTTGAAAGCCTAATTTTACAATATTTTCATAGTTTTAAAACATATGCAGTTGAAAAATAACATTAATATATATATATATATATATATATATATATATATATATATATATATAAGTCCATTTTCAAAAAAATGTCTCCGAACACAGTCGGATACCTTACACGTAACCGATCATTGGTTTCATAGTTTAGCTTTTAAACACGACGATCTGTGAAGTGAAATGCTATACATGCACGACAGAGGTTAACTTTCGTAAATAATTTTACAGGAGAGCCTATACTCCGATACAGATCGCAACGTATCATATGCTATGCTGTATTTTATTTCTTCAGAGCCCACCCGCAGCTGCGACACTTTACACATCCGAAAATGCGATCGGGATAATGCAAATGCGATAAAAACATCAACATCGGGTTTGGGATAGTTTACCTCTGAGGTACCGACATTTGGAAGGTAGGTTCCCTTCATTTCACAGAAAGGCGTTTCGCAGGTACCTTTTCATTTTTCGCACACCATCAAATGCATTCAAAAATCAAATAGCCAAAAGGAAGACATTTTTAATGCTTTTTTTGCATGCTCCCCTGAAATCAACAAACAAATTTCTTTCTTTAAACATTGTTTTTTTTTTTTTCAGGTTGTAATTTTTATTACAATACAAATAATTTTTGAAGAACTTTGCACAGAAGATGGGAAAATAGCCGTAGTAGATAATTTTAAGACTATAATAGAATTACAGTCATCGAACCTATATCATTATATATATATATATATATATATATATATATATAAACTTTCCTCTCATTTCGAACACTCACAAACGCTCGCTTCTTTTACACTCCATCCTGCTTTTCACACCCTTCAATAAATTAGCTTTATTTAAAGATTAGTCGCCTTCGGCGACCAGCTTGTTCGCCGGGAATATAATTTCAACTGAATCTCTGAATACAAAATTTGATATTCATGATTCCCTTAGCAAAGACATTTGAAACTTAAAAATGTGACAGACATTAAACCCATTCTCTTGTAAAACCTTTGCAGGTCTCATTCTCTTTTGATAATAAATGTAGTGAAATGTAATTCTGCAATATTCTTTGTTAAATGTGCATTTAAAAGCATATTTTAAATAAATTATTATCTGAATATATTCGGCCGAATATCTTGCTTAGTATTCGGCAAAAGGGCCGAATACCGAATAGTTGCCGAATATTAGTTACACCCCTAGTAACTGCGTGCCAAATGTGGTAGCTCTAAGTGCAAGGATCTGCCCAATAGAGCATCATGAACAATTTTTGCATCATGCATCATCACGCAATTTACAATTACGCTAGTCAAAAACCATTATCATATTTAAAAAGTTACCCTCAATACATGAATATTTTTGAGCGCATATAAGTTGTATTTCAGGTACGAATGGGAATTTCTAACAAAAATAAAATGAATTTAACTTTAAGTTTTTCCGTAAATTTTTATGCATTCGTTCTTGACTCATTCCGTTCATATAAAATTTGTGATATTTACAGAAAGTGTTTTCCTACATGAAAAAATTTATTAAAAAAAATCAATATTTTACATACAAATTACATTCCCTGTCACAGGCCCGAACGTTCAACACATGCCCGGACCCCAGTGAAAAATGAACCACCCCGGTTTTGCTTAATCCTCCTCCTTCTCCATCAAGCTGGTGCAGGAAGGAACAAACAGGTTTTAAGAAATTCCTAGAATTTTTAGACAAAAGAGAAAGGTCCGAAAGACCTTGCGCGTGTGGTTGCAGGTGAAAGATGCGCTCACCAATAAATCCCGATACAACCATACAAAATATCATCGTTTCTCTTACTCTCAAAGCTGTCACGGACAAACGTTTCAACACTATGAGACCATGCAAGAAATTTCTCGTTCTGTAAGAAGAATCGACCGATTAGCTTTTAAATCACGGCAAAGACCGACACAGTTGAGCACACACGTCGGCTTTTCCGAAACATCTCTCCTGTTCACCACCTTCCGAAGCTTGCTGCTCCTCTTACAAGCAGTGCAACTCTTCAAAAGCGTCGTTTTCATCCGCAACGAGGGCTTAAAAACCCTTCAATCCAAATCCAAGCTATCTTGGACAGGCCAAAAGGAGAAAACTGGGGAACAAAGAACTTATTTTGGGTGAAAAGTTTAAGCAATTTATGTCGGAATATTTACGCAACACGAGATGAACCCACAACAACCTATAAATATAATATTAACAAGGGATTCCGCGGTTTCGACGAATTTACAATGGGATCGTCTACAAATGTCACGCTTGGAGGGGAGGGAGGGGGTTCTTGAAATTTTGACAGTTTGTGACGGGGGGGAGAGGGAGTAACAAGAAGTGTGACATCACGCATTTTGGTTAAAATAATAGCATTTAAAATCAGCAGATAAAATTTTGAAGTCATTTTGAAATTACCAGAATTTGAGGGTATTTTTTTAATCGGGGCTAAAACAACTTTCATGTGATTTTTTTTTACTTATATTCCAATTACTTATATTACAAATTAGTAACTAAATTGTTACTTTAGTCACAAAGTTAAAAATTTAATTTAATTTGGTAAAATCATTATCTTTTAAAATAATTTCTGCATGGATATGTTATACTGACCAGTGTTATATAAAACATAAGGATAAAAGGTTTCATCAGAAATTATTTCAGAGTATTTTGTCCTATTTTAGCTTATTAAAATCTTTCCAAAGTTACGTTAGTCACAATGGAATGACCCGTCACTGATTCGACAGAAATAACTTCAGAATGACATAGGCACGACTGCATATGCAAACAGTACAAACAATGAATTTTCTTTCACTGGTGGAATGACGCCAGCGTTTTCGGACAGGCCAGATTTTCTCAATTACAACCAGACTTCAAGCCGCAATCACCAGCACAAATCCGGACATTTTGAAGATTCGGACAGTATGGTAACCCTATGGAAAGCAGCCCTCTGAAGAAATTCCCACACGCTGGAGGAAGAATGCGCGGAATGATGGGGCCTCGACAAGGGGACCGTTTACGAACTTGGGGCGGGGGAGGCGTCACAAAAGCACGTCGAGAGAAAACGACCGAAGATGTCGGAGCCATGCGTCACACGCGGATAACAGGGGGTCCGAGTGAGGCGCGTCCCCACGGAGGATCTGCAAGAGAGGCGGCAAAATCACGACTTCCGCCAGCAAAGGACCGCCACTATTTATAGATGTCATTAAGAACAAAAAAACCAGGAAGTCGTCAGAATAAAGATATAGTATTCTTTCACAGCAGATGCAGACAGGAAAAGTATATAAAAAATATAACTTACAGGTTTATTTAAAACAACTGCACCCATTACAAACGGTTATACAGTAAAAGCCCGGGAATCCGAACCCCAGGAATTCCAAAATTCGGGTAATCCGAACTTTTTTTTAATTTTCTGAAAACTTTTTACTGAAAAATGAAGGAAAAATAACTAATACGAATCAGAAATATAGATAATGTTTATTCCTAAGAAGTATTTGAAATGGCGTTTAAGAATGAATGCGGCACCTTAGTGAGTAGAAACAAGCTCAGACATCTTTTTACCCTCAACTTGTTTGCCACTGTACCGTGCGAATCGCCGCGTGCTCTTTCCGTACGCCTATACAGAGCACCCAGAGTCAATACTGCATTTGGTATATCAAGAGTATTTTACCGAAATCCGAACAAAGGTCAGCCCCAATTAGTTCAGATTCCTGGGATTTTACTGTAACTCCAATAGCGAGAAGAAAAAATTGAACAGAAAAACAGAAGGAGGCTTAAAGTTTTGTTACGCCGAACATAACTGCCCTATGTGACTGCCTGAGCAATATATCCTTGCGGCAGTCCACTTCACTACCTCGTGAAGCTTTCGCTACGCGTACCTTCAGCGAGTGGTATTCGAGAAAATGCAATTTAAATAATGTATTTAATTTATAAGTGTTCATGGTATTCAGGATATTCAATTTTACTAAAATTCAATGTTACTGTTCGAAGATTCGTATTTAAAAAATATCAGTTTGTACAAGAACCCTCATCATTTAAGCTTCTCTTAAAGAGAAATTGAAATTCACCTCACTGAAATGCCGACAGCTTGCTGAATTTTAATGTGATTCAACGGGAATTTGTTTTAAAGTTGCTCTATATATCTGGCTTTGAAGTTATGAAAGAAAAATTCCGCTGCGTCTCGCACACGCGCAGTAAAAAATTTTTAGTACAAACACTCATATTTCTGTAATATTCAACGTATTTACTTCAAAGTTTACTACAATACTTCTGTAATATATTGTCAAATAGTCTGCAAATTTCGAATAATTTGAATGAAAACTCTGCATGTTATAAGCAAAACACACGCGGAAAAAATTGGGATTTTTTAAAGAAACATTTATATCTTCCCGAATATTTGTGCTATGCTTACGAAAATGCGTGTAAATATTGCGCACATTAAACTATAAATAACCACTAATAAAAGTTACATCTCGTTATTAGCTTTCTTTGAAACAGGATGGGTGAAACTCCATTTTCGCCTTCATCCCTTTCTGGTGGTCACCCGAATTGACCTCGTGACTTAATCTTCACTGCAATATGTATATGATACTCTATTGAATGTCACACGATTCTCCAGAACTGATTTCGAAACATAGTTTTCGTATTAATTGCAAATTTCTCGCATTTTACGAAATGTTCCTTAACTTTTGTATGCCAGTGTATTTCGGACAAGATCTTGGACCGACGTTTTCTTCCACTACTTACGGAGTCAGAATTGGGAAGGGTTTAAAAGAACCAGCGGGAGTGGTCTCCCCTAAACTTTCTCGAAAAAGGCGCTGTTTCCAATCCCCCCGCGTGGATAGCAAAATTCGAACCTATTGTAACCCAGGATCCAATGACTATCAGAAAATATTTAGGTAAAAAATCAAATTCGAAGAGATGCGTTGCGATTAAATGAATACCGATTTCTACTCTTTCTTGGCCCAAGGACAATCCTTCCGCGTGCACAGATTGCTACCAAGTACGCATGCGCATGGAGAATCGGATGAATACAAAAGCCAAGCAGAAGTCAATAAATATCTTGCACAGAAGATTGCGTTCAATACGCATGCACGTGGAGATACCGGACTCGTTGGAGATGCGCTTATACAGACCGACAGACAGTCAACCTTTTGACGGATTTGGCCCAAAATTTTATACGGACCTACATTCATGACGATAAAACTGTGTACCAAATTTTATCCATCTAGCTATTCAAGTTTTTGAGTTATAGTGTTCGCATGACTTCGGACATACAGACTTCCCGTTGACGGATTTTGTCCACAATTTGATAGAAACCTACAAATTATGTTTAAAGACCACATACCAAATTTCATCCCCGTAGCTCTCATAGTTTTCGAGTTATCGTGTTCACAGACAGACATAATTCCAAGATTGTGTTTCTCGGACTCAGGGAGGTCTAAAACGTGGAGATTCGTCAAAATCTCGAGTTCGAATTTTTTGATGATTACAATACTTTCTCTTTGTGTACTTCGTGTACGAGAAAGTAATAAAAGCACTCTCGTCACAGTCCATTGAGCACAGCCTCCAAAAAGCTCCCAGACTGAAATCCCTCCGTCTCGCACACCTGTCGATTCGCATTTTCAGAACGTGAGTCAGATCAGAACGCAGAAATAAGTTTCTCAAATGGAATGGCAAGCATCTCGACGCGTATGTTCAAAAGCGATCGGAAACGTCTCAACGACTTAAGAAATCCAAAAAGCAGGTGAGAACTGAAAAAGAAAGATCAACTGCAGAGATGCGAACAACACACGGTTAAAGGGACTCGGCATTCTAAGAATTTCGATGAAAATATCGCATTTATAAATACAGTCGGACCTCTATTTAACGAAGTCGCTAAATCCCGAAAAAAAGTTCGTTATATGGAAAATTCGTTAAATAGAGATTCACCTTTTAAAATACTTTAAACTACACGAAACAGATTTTAAATTCATAAACACTAAATAGCATTAAAAAAGTAATTAATCGCACCTCTATTTTGTAAATTAATATCTTTGTTTTATATATTCTACCCGTCAAAAAGAAATCTGCAAGGAAAACAAGAATAAAATAAACCATTGTCCGGGAATACACTGTTTTTTCAATTAAAAAATAATTTTATATTAAAATTAATGAATTTTAGCATTTCACCATACGATGGTTTGTTGACTTCTGCATCATGATCATTTCCATCTTCATCATCTTCGTCTTCATCGCAATTCATTGCTGTATTGTTTTTATTTTTCACACTGTCCACTTCAAAACTGCCTCATCCACATCTTCATAGATACATGCTTTTAAACGTTTTGAACAAGAATTCGATGAATCATAATTTTGTATCTTATCACGATTTTTTTTATTATGGTTGATAAGCTGTTTGGAGGAATACCAAATTTTAAGGCAATATCCTTTTTTTCCACGCCTTTATCCACCTCATGAAGAATTAAATTTTTTTCTTTGATGCTCAAACACTTTCGCTTTGACATTTTCCAGCTTCGAGGTCATTGATCACCATAAAATGTGTTGAAAGTTCGTTAAATAGAGAATGCGCTTTGCTATTTGGAGGTTATTTTACGAAGAAATTCGCAAAATGTTCTTGGTTCCAAGAAAAAGTTTGCAAAATAGAGAAATTCGCAAAACAGAGGTTCGTTAAATAGAGGTCCGACTGTAGCTTCATTTAATATGCTTCATGCTTGTAAAGCTGGAATTCATTTTTCAATCGCTTACTCCTTCAAGGATTCAAATTCTGCCGAGTTGTATATTTCTCGATGACAATAACACAATGACTTTAGACTGTCATAACGTAATTATCATCTAATTATTAATTAACTTAAATTTTGACTCCTTACCCCTGGCGCCACCTGGTGATGAGTTTGGAAAACAATATATCTCAATGCAGAAAACAAAAAAAAAATTCTGCTGTTAAATACATTAAAAGTGTTTTCACAAGCGTTTTTCTAATTAAACCTATTTCAATTTTAAATTTATAATGTCTTCGAACTGCTGACTTAATTCTCTGAAAATTTCAAAACAATAAGACAAACGTTCAGTGAGATATGACGTCATTGCAACTCGCGCGCCACCTTCCAATATTTTCTTATTTACAAACTGATAATGCAACTGTTTACTCATAGTTTGTTTGTTGTACTTGTTTTTCTGTGTTCATTTATGAAAGTTTGTCAGCGGCGGCGAGTCGTGGGGGGGCGGGGGATATCCCTCCACTTTCTGCTGGATAAATAAAATTTATATTTCATTTTAGCTGCCTAAAACTAAGAATTATTAAAATGCAACAATGTCCGGCAAAGTTAGCTAAGTTTGTAGCTAAATAAATAATTTTACTGTCTATCCCTATATTCCAAGGAACTTTTAGATGTCTATAAATTTTTTGCCACACTACTTTTTCAACCCAATCGCAGCCACTAAATTTTGTCCATTTTGAATTATTTTTTATTTTTAAAAAAATAGCCTTTTTAAGACACTATTTTTTTTCAGTTCAGCATGAAGATCACTAGAACAGACTATAAAACCATAATAGATTTCATATTCTTTGTAGACAACAGATTCCTTTAAAATTGTAAATCTTTCAATAAGCCTCATCTAATTGTAATGTTTTGTATAAATTTTTCACGAATTTCGGCATAAAAGTCTTCAGATCCATAAATACAGAATGAAATCGCCCTAACTAAACAGTTTCCATAACCTACAATAGGTATTTTACAATACTTTTGACACACCATTGTGATGGAACTGTTGGGATCTATATATTTAAAAATATGGTAAAACCCTCAGATTCCACAGTCCCAACCCCCAAACCGATTTCGACAATTTTTATTCTATATGAAAGCTTATAACGTCTAGATATGCCATCAAAGGTCGTCTGCTCCCCACCCCATTTTCGAACGAAATCGAAAAAACTATTTCCTACTGTGCATTCTCTATGGGGGAAAACCTTTGGACAGTTCTCCAGCAACAATCACCTGACGGATTTCGACAATTTTTATTTCATATGAAAGCTTATAACGTCTAGATATGTCATCAAAGGTCGTCTGCTCCCCACCAACCCCCATTATCGAACGAAATCGAAAAAACAGAGAATGTACGGTGGAGACGTATTTTTTCTATTTCGTTCAAAAATAGAGGGGGGGGGGGCAAGCGACCCATGACGACATATCTAGACGTCATAACCTTTCAATTAAAAAAAAAAATGTCGAAATCCATCGGGTGGTTGTTGCTGGAGAACTGTCCAAAGGTTTTTCCCCATAGAGAATGTACAGTATGAAAGAGTTTTTTCGATTTCGTTCGAAAATGGGGTGGCAGACCCTTGATGATATATCTAGACGTTATAAGCTTTCATATAAAATAAAAATTGTCGAAATCGGTCGAGTGGTTGAGGCTAGCGTACTCGGTGAAGGTTTGTTTACCAAATTATTTTAAATATATAGATAAGATTCCCGCTATTAATTATCCTGAAGACCTTCAAAACGAATGCATGTACGCATGGAACTACTAAGTCGTTCCACTTGAGGAGCTCCACGGCGGTCACTTGCACACGTTGTTACAAGATCACCCAACCGTTACATACCTCCACCCGCACACACTCTTCAGAACCCAAATTTCTATACATTCGACATATTTTGCGAGAATGTCAAGAACAACGTCGTCGATAATGCGTCTGAAAACGAAACACATGCAGAGTGGTTTCCCTTTCAAATGCTCTTTTCATATCTTCCACCTCCACAGAGTCATATTTTAATTTAAAAATGCGTAGATTCAAAAATTTATCAACGGAATACGCACCTAATTGGATAATTACATGCTAATCCTAAAAATTATTTAACACGAGGCATTTCCTTTTTCAGGCACACTGTGTAAGTGCAAAACAAATTCATAAACAACAAGGCCTGGACATCCGAAACAATTATCTCTCTGTTCGGGATTCGATCCCGGCATCCATTATCGGCCATCAGGGATTCGATCTACCAGGTAGGAGAAAAGTTATCTTTTCCTCTCGGCTCAGTTTCGACATTCGCTTATTTTCGGCAGAGGGGGAGAGAGATGGCGAGAAAATGATACCGTGAAAACAAAGAATGGAACTTCCTGTACATCCTATCCGCCATATTTGTATCAGCGAAAAAACGCTTAGAATGCTTTCCCCTCTATCTAGCGCGGCACGCATCTGAATGACAACTTTTGAGATATCAATAACAATGCAAGTTTCACATTTTGCGAAACACTTTCCATCAGAAGCATCTCGACACTTTTGGCACTAAAATGAACAGAAGAAAATACAGTTTGACAGATTTCTTGACACGCTTGTATTATTTAAAAACTTTCTCCAAAAATTACGATCATTTGCAAGATGGTTGAGAGGAGAGAGGTGAATAAGACAGAAAGGTGTACGCGAAAATAAAAATCAAGGGGTACGCGAGGGAAAAATGATTGGGAATCCCTGTTTTTGAAAAAGGCTGAGAAGTAGGGGAAAAAAATCGCAACAATAGGTAAGAATTGGTTTGATTTAGTTTAGTTCCATTTGGTTTACTCGGTTCATTGTAAGCAACACGATGGCTATAATGGGATGGACCTCGTGCTCAGATGAGAAGAGAAAAACTTCAGGCTGCATCCCTCTCTTCAAACTACCGCGCCACACCAGCGGGTGAACGTTTGATACATGCCACTCAGATCTTTGGTGGAATCGGGTATCGAACATGGAGTCCCTAACAGGTTCCCATAAATCAGAGCGATATAATGCGTCTGTGTGCTTCTTTCAGTGAAGAGCATTTAACTCAAGAAATATTACTCGATTCTGCAGTACAAATGAGCGACCGGCTCCAACCAACCCTCAATGGGGCCTCATCGTCAACTCCAATTAAAAGCAGCGCACTTCTCTCGACTTACGACCACAAACATTCAAAATTAAACGTCAAGTTGCAAGTAAAAATTTCGTGTTTTTGTTGACACCACGCACAACTTTACATTATGTGCAAAAATTAAGTATACGTGCATAGGTTGAATTTTTGTGTTTTAAGTATAATTTGTTTTTGAATGCAAATAGTGCCGAAAAATATAAATCCGATTTGCGTTAGTCCCGTTAGTCGGTCGTAGGTCGAGGAGACCCTATGCATTAAAAAGCGACGACCTTTCGCTCTTCCAGACAAGTGGTGCGGGCAGTTCTGGAAAACTTGATGGAGTGAAACCTTCCATGATAACGCGAATTACAGTCGGACCTCTATTTAACGAAGTCGCTAAATCCCGAAAAAAAGTTCGTTATATGGAAAATTCGTTAAATAGATATTTACCTTTTAAAATACTTTAAACTACACGAAACAGATTTTAAATTCATAAACACTAAATATTATTAAAAAAGTAATTGATCACACCTTTATTTTGTAAATTAATATCTATTTGTTTTATATATTTAACCCATCAAAAAGAAATCTGCAAGGAAAACGAGAATAAAACAAAACATTGTCCGGGAATACACTGTATTTTCAATTAAAAAATAATTTTATATTAAAATTAATGAATTTTAGCATTTCACCATACGAAGGTTTGTTGATTTCTGCATCATGATCATTTCCATCTTTATCATCGTCGTCTTCATCGCAATTCATTGCTGTATTGTTTTTATTTTTCACACTGTCCACTTCAAAACTGCCTCATCCACATCTTCATAGATACATGCTTTTAAACGTTTTGAACAAGAATTCGATGAATCATAATTTTGTATCTTATCACGATTTTTTTTATTATGGTTGATAAGCTGTTTGGAGGAATACCAAATTTTAAAGCAATATCCTTTTTTTTTCCACGCCTTTATCCACCCCGTGAAGAATTAAATTTTTTTCTTTGATGCTCAAGCACTTTCGCTTTGACATTTTCCATCTTCGAGGTCATTGATCACCATAAAATGCGTTAAAAGAAAGAATAAGTT
>BGPR01047070.1:0-11882 GCA_013235015.1 Araneus ventricosus
CCCAAACAGAGGAAGGTCGCCAAACGCAACCAGAATTGGCGAGCCCAAATTCAACAAAATTAAATAATTTTTAGCTCAAAATGATATTTTTAATCTCTTTTTCTACAATGATATCTTTAAATATAATTTACAGCTTTAGTTTTTACTGTTGAAATTTTAGACCCTAAAGTTTTCGCTGGGGGGAGATATGCGGATTGCAGTTTTTAAAAAGGCAGAGAAGGGGGCGCTATTTTTGTATTTATCCTGGGTGCCATTTTATGTAGGTACGCCGCTGTGCTCATGTGAACATGATGGCTCAAAAACTTAAATAGCTAGATGGATAAAATTGGTACATCCATTCAAATTTTGAACCATATCCGAGAACTCACTGTCTGCCGGTCTGTATCATCACATGGACGTGAACACAACTCCAATGACTTAAATAATTGAAATTTGGCACCAGAGAGACCGAAATCGTAGATCTGTACCAATTTTTGATTTCAGACGGTCAGAAAAGAGGCGTTCAAATTGCATACTTAGTTTTCCTATCATACCTTGGTGCACAAAACACGCCATATTGTGTATTGGAGCTTGCTTGGCATATTTTACACCCACTGATGTTGTCATTCTGTCACCTTGCCGTGGTCTTCGCGGGTAATATACTCCTGAATACTCATGGTTATCTGGATCTTTTCCAAGGTCCACAATTTCCCCACGGGGAAGGGGTGACGTCTTTGTTAGGGTGTATACGAAAAACCTTAGACCTTCTCGTTTACACCCTAACAAAGGTTATATAAAATGCAAACATCAGAGGCATAATGATTCTAACATTAAAATGGTATGGCTATTTTACTTGTATAACACGAACACGTCTAGCTATATATTAACTGATTGAAAAACATACTGATAGAAAAATTAAACAAGCGGGAGTGGATCTCCTCCAGACTTTCTCTTATACTCCCTAGAAAAGGTGTCATCCCCCCGCATATAAACTGAGAAGCTTCGGCAAGGCCCGGACCGCTACAAGTTCATACAGTTGTATTGCCACCGGAGGCCACCTTTAAGACGAAAGGGCGACAATTCAAGCGAGAGTGAAAAACGCCATGCAAGTGTCAATCCTGAATATGGCGTGTTTCGTGCATCACACTATGATGAAGAAAGCCGCGTAAATCATTACTCTAAGTCATTATGTTTTGGAGTTATCTTTTTCACATGCATGCGAATATACAGACCTGCAGACAGTCAACCTTTGATGGATATGGTCCGAATTTCGATATGGGTCTACAATTTTCACGATAAAACTGTGTACCTTACTTTATCCACCTAGCTATTTAAGGTTTTGAGTTATCGTGTTCACGTGAAGACCCACAGGCAGACAGAGTCCCGTGTACGGATTTCGTCCAAAATTTGATAGAAATCGTCAAATTTGATGCAACGACCACGTACCAAGTTTCATCCCTGTAGCTTTAATAGTTTCTGAGTTATTGTGTTCACAGACAGACAAAATTATAAAAATATGTTTTCCGGGCTGTAGAAAGTCTAGATAAGGTTAGTCTCTAACACTCCCCTCCTAGTTTAAAAGATTATACTCTAAAAATTGACACCACAATTAATTAGACTTGCTCGTACTAAACATTTCAGTGGAGAACATTGATGAAAATCTATTGTATTAGCTATTGGTTAGTAAATTTTTAAAAAATTTATTAAAACTAAACAAAAAAATTATTTTGAACTAAAACTGGTATCGCTGCAAACATATTTTTTTAAATTTATATAGTAATAGTGAAATAAAAATAGTTTTTGCGCGATATAATATTTTTTAAAGTCATTCAGGAAAAAACTTAAAATTTCCGATTAATTTTAAATTAATAAGAAATGTAATTGAAATTTCAAAACTCTTTTTGTTAGTAAGCATCTACTACCCAAGGAATAACAAAGTACCAGATTTGGTGGCTCAGGGCAGCCACAAAATTTCGTGGTTCGAATTTATGTTTTTCAGAACTTCTTTAAAAACCATGATAGGAAGAAGAAAAAAAATCTGAACAGAATATAGAAAACTATATAGGAAATGTGAAAGAAAATGGGAGAAAAACTTACAATGACCCTGCTTTGCGCCGCCATGATGATTCTATAAAAAATATTAAAATAATGATTATAAATGAAAAAATATTAAGAGCGAGAGTATTTTAAAAGACATCTTTATTATTGAAATGAAAAGCAGAATTTTTTTATTTTAGTTGTTTTTTTTTCTTTTTAGTTTTTTATTTATAATTTATTATTATATATATTATGGAATCTTTATATAATTTTTTCTTAAATTCACTACCAGATGACACCACTAGCTTGGAATCAATATGTAATTAACTCTTAACTGAAAAATAAATTTCGAAAATATTAAATAGTGTATTGTAGTCTAAAACCTGTAAGTATACACAATTTCAAAACTCTAGGGCATCAGAAAGTAAGTAGAAAATGAATTAAAAATTCCATGTTTACAAACATGAATTAAGGTGAGCACAAGTTCTTAAAATCTTGCAAAATAATCCTGTTGTTTAAAAACTCAATAATTCTCAACTTTTAATCAATAAACCAAATAACACTCAACTTAATCAATCGATCAAAATAATATTCAATAATACTCAATTTATTTAATCAATCAAAATAATACTCAATTTAATCAATCATTGAAAATAATACTCTTAATCAATCTATCAAAACTCAAATTAACCAATAATAATAAATGCCAGAAAGGTTTCACTTACTATGGTGGCGTACAATTCATATTCTTTTTCTTTGAAAGAAAGTTGAAATGGAAATTCTATTTTCTTCTTCAATTTATGAACTTGGTCTCTAACGGGTGAAAATCTATAAAGATGAAGGTAGGTATTTAGATTGAAGTCCCGTTTTATACCAATTCGAGGGCTATTTAACCGTTAAATGTCCAGTGTTGCCTTTAGCAACATACCCAGTTGTGTCCTAATCTTAAGTCTAAAATCTTGAGAATAAGACTAATGCCTGTTGTTGCTCATATATTGCATGAAAATGTTATTATATCAATTTACAATATATAGATGGTAACCGGAGTGCTGATAAAAAAATAAAAATAAATTGATGTTTTTTCACTTGAGGCTGCATCTTTTTTTATTTGTTTGTACGATTGAGAATACCATATTTTATTCTACAATGTTGAAGAAAATTCCTTTTCCTTATTATTAATTCTTAAAATTCATATGTGTTTAATATTATAGAATTTTTTTTTCACAATTAAGGCCCAGTGTTATTGATGGATAACAAACTGTTATTTAACCGTAAACCATTCTTAAAACAAAATAGGAATTTGTAAAAATATCTTCCCCGTGTTTTATTCAAGAAATTAAAGTCAAAAAACATTTTAAAATCAATTTCTTAAAAATCGGGTATTTAAGGGTCAAGGAAAGGATCTCGTAATTTATATTGTGGTCAGATGTCGAGACGACAGCTAAACCGCACACCCACTGTTGGATTATCAAATAGGCAACTGGCTGTGGGCTCCGCAACTTTCAAGGGCCCCGAGGCCTGTATTTTTTTGCATTATTTTTCGGATAATTTTATTGGGTGCTTTCATTTGATTTACTAGAGCAGAGGTTTCCGACCTATGGTACGCGAAAACTATGTTGGTAATGGCGGACACAAGAAAACATAAATGATTTTAAAAAGTCACAGAATTTTGTTTTTCCAAAGTCGTTGGAAAAGTAAATGTGAAAGTTGTGCAATTTAAAGCCAACGCTAAAAATAAGAAAGATGAAGGAACAAAGATAAAAATACAAATTAAGGAAAGTTATAATTAGGATAGAGGTAAAAAATACAATAATATTAACAAAAAAAACGAATGAAAAAGGACGAGGAAGAAGAATCTGGCGGATGATGTCATCAGAGGCCTTCGTCCATGCAGATTCAAAATCAGAATAGGTTTTCAAGGAAGTCAGGTAAATAATTAATATATTGTCTTCACCTTTCCCAATTATGCATAAATCATCAATATATTCGCAAAAGCTGTAGCTTCACTTGGCAACAAAGTCCTTAACATTATTGAAAAAGTCTTCTTAAGATGCAAATTTGCATAGACAAATGGTAAGGGGGGGGGGGTATGACAGAGTGGGTACGCGAAAATAAAAGGGCTAATCGAGGAGTACGCTAGGAAAAAAGGTTGGGAAACACTGTACTAGAGCCATGTACTTGAACTTATTCAAATTATAATCAAGTATCATCTTAAATCTCGGAACATTATTTTAGGATTTTTTTCTTGTTTTAAAATTCGCTTGCATTTCAGTGTAGTTTAATTTTTAGTATAGTTGGGTGACTGATTCGCAAGTAAACAGTCGTGGAAAACTTTATATTAAAATTCTAAGATTGTGTAAAATTTTTAAAACTTCTTTATATCATTTTGTTTAAAATTACTTTTGAATTTAAATTTTCTTAGATGCGAGATAATGAAACTAACTCTCTTGAAAGTTACCCACAAATAATTGTTTTGCTATTTCATTTCGTTGAAATATTTGCTACTTTAAACTGCTTCTATAGAGATTATTTGAAAATCAGTGAAAGATAACTGGGTTTGGAAATTGGGGGGAGGGGAGGAGGGCCCCAAACTTCCATTGCGTATAGGCCCCTACGGTGCATAATCCAGTCCTGAGCACACACCGCCGGGAGGACATTTGCCCATCGTTGGATTTAACTTTCAATGGATTTTTATATAATTAAAGGTATAGCTAAATAATTTAAAATTTTATTCAAAAACTTACCTTTTCAACTGTATCATTAAAATTTTAGGTAAATGGACCAGTCCAGGTATTTTCCATACCTTCTGATTTTTGCATTCATGGCACTCGAAATCTTCTAAGATTTCTCTTGCGAAAAAATTATCAATACAGTCCTGAAAAAAATGCAAGATAAATTGTATGTATATGAATACAATCAGTTTTCAACCTTTTGTCATTTTTTTATAATGAATTAATTTTATTTCATAATTCAATGCTAATAAAAGATAAACTTTAAACGTGTTTACATTCTTAACTTAAAATCTTTTAAGTAAAAATGTTTAACCTTCGAATGACCAGGTGGAAATTTGGAACTTGAAAGGCCATGTATGGTCATTCAGTGACCCTACTGTTAAAAAGCACGTATTTATTTACCATATCAAATAAAACCCAAAACTTAGCTTTTAAAATCATTTAATATATATAAGAGTTGCAGCCATAGAAAAAAAAATGCTGAAAAGAGAGGAATTATTTATATAAAATTGATCTGAAGCGCTTACAATTTACATGAAGTGATTTTTAATATTTGGGAGATTTTCAAAGAATTTTTTTGGCTAATTTTAGATTTAGAATAAACTCTTTAAGGCTAGGAGCTTAAGCGCATTTCTCAGATCAGTGTTAAAAATGTGGAACGCTTCACCATTTTGCATGTCATCCTTGCAAAGGGGTCACGTTAATCTTCTTTGTATCGTTCCAATTTTAGTATATGTACTGCCGAAGCGATTACATCAATAATAATTTAGTTTTGAAGATATTCGTGGCCATTACAGCTACTACGCCCCCGCCTCCCCTACGTCAATTTCTACTCTCGCAACCAGCGACTTTAAAAATTTGTAAAAAAATAGATAAAATTTTCTACAATAATAAAATTAGTATTATTGGAAAGATAATATTTTGTTCTTTTAAATGACATGAAAATTTTCTTTGTCAATCAATTCATTCAGAAGTTACTGGCAAAAAACGACGAAATTTGGTTTAATTTTTAAATAATTTAAATTCGAATTAAAATTTTAGGAAAACGGTTCCGAGGTGCACATCTTCAGCATCCAAAGTATATCTGTGCCAAATTTGGTAGCTCTATGTTCCACGATCTGTTCTGTACACCGCCAACAGACACACAGACAAACATTCATCTATTAGTATTAGAGATTTTTTTTCATAGGGAAAGCGATAATTTTAAAATTCATAATAAAATGGCGTAAAACTCAGCTATAAAAATACTGAAAGTACTACAATTTTGTTAAAAGTAAATATTCGGCAGAAACTGACCCCACTTGGTCATAAAAAAGTTAAAGCAATGTTAAAATGACGATAAAAATATAATTCAAAAATTCATTTAAACAAAATTCAGTAGGAAGAAGCTTAATTTCAATTTTGAAGATAACTTGCTGAATCATCTTACTTACATTTAATGCATTCGATGTTATAGAAACTGAAATTCCTAGGAGAGAGATTCGCCACACTGCTTGTTCCAATTGCAATTTTGGCATTTTAGTAAATGACTTAATTTAATTTCAAATAGTTGATAGGTTGAAATATCTCCTACCTCCTAATATTGGAGAAAAGTAAAACATAATTAAAAGTAATGAAAATTTTTTACTAATTTTAATTTCCACATAAATTATAGAAAAATTTTCTAAATATTTTAAAACCGAAAAAATAGTAATAATCATATTGAACCTGTAATTCCTCGTTTATTTATCCTAGGAGGTTTATATAAAATTCGTGGCAATCGTGTTGTTGTTCTCCTTCGCACATAAGGAAATGTGCGGCAAAAAATTCCTACGAGAGAAACAATAGCCAAGGACTATTATAAGCAATAGGTAAAAAAAAATTCATATGCATTAGATTTAATGTAAGCAACGTAAATATATATGGAAATTCCTTAGCTTTCTATGGGAAAAGCAAAATCAAAGGCTGAAAATATTCGTATGCTTTAAGGCAGTGCTTTCCAATGTGAGCCCCACGAACCACAGAGGAGCAATTTGATTGATAAAGGGGGCAATTCAAAAATGGACTCGTACATGGTTTAAAAGTAAAGGTTGCTTTTAATATACTGAAGTAAGATGGCTCTTAGAAGGGAAGTGTTTGAAAAGATTTATGGAACTATTTGATACTCTCAGTGATTTTTTTAAGTGACAAACCTGAAATGAGGTATCTGTTAACGATCGATAGTAAAGCATTTGAGAGTTATTTAGCCCAAATCAAAATATATTAAATAACCAACTTCAAGGAACAAAACCAAAACGCTTGTCGATTCACTACCTTTATTAGGGCCACGGTGGTCTAGTGGTAAGGTTCGGCTTCGGGGCCGATGTAGAGTTTCTTTCCCGGGAATTATACTTTGTTTCCAGGAATTCCCGGGAACAAATGTTAGGTTAAAGCAGAGTTTAGCTATTGAAAGATGGTTTGTTTAGACACCAAAACACGTTGGAACAGTTTGTTGGCAATGCTTGAAAGATTTTTAGAAATAAAATCAGCAATTTCAAAAGCATTAACTGATATTAAAGAACATTGGCTAATGTAGATTTTGAAAATTTGAATTCAGTTTTTGCCGGCTTGAAGCCAATAAAAATTTGCATAAAAAATATGCAGTTGAAACTCGACTTAGCTAACTGCCGAAGGAGTATCCCAGATAGCACATATGCAGCAAGTTTGATTTTTACTTGATATTATCTTGTCATAGCAATTTTGACGCGTCGACGTTGTAGCGAAACTGCTGCAAAATAACGTGGCAGAATCGCCACCCTCGCTTGCAAAACATGTTTGCCGCAGGTTTGCTATCGGCTTGTTATGGCGAAAATAGATAACTAGCGCCACCCCCACCCCCTTGCAATGCTAGTTTGCTGTGAAGGTATCATGACAAGTTCACAGCACGATTGCAAAGATGATAGCACCCTAAGAGATAATCTTTGTCTCTGTTTTAAAAAACACCTGATTTTTAATAGGATCTCCTAGACCGCCCTTCTTTTCATTAATTCAATAAATCAATGATAATTTGTGAAAAAACTAACTTTTTACCAAAAAAAATTTGAAACATTTTCCATTTTTTTACTAAATATAGAACTCGCACTTTAAAGAAACCTTTATCGCCATTTTCTTAATGTTGAAATTTTAACGTTTATAAACAAAATTAAACTGAAAAACAGTCAATGTTTGTTGAAATATAATAACTTATACATTTTGTCTCACTTTAAAGTAATTACTTTTGAACTCTAATTTCGTAATTTATTCTATTAGCAAAGCGTAGTTATTAGCGAAAATCGCTCTCTCTTTGACTTTAAATGATATTCTCAACTCAAAATTTAAAAAAATTAATGAAATCAAGAAAACAGTTTAAAATAAATCGTATACGAATCGAATCGAACGATGTATTAGCGCAATCTATCTTCTCCTCTCAGAGTTTATCTGGCCGAGTGGTTAGAGCGTCCGCTTAGCAAGCGCTAGGTCGCGAGTTCTAATCCGAGGCTGTGTTCGTACTCTGTGTTTGCTATAGTTTGCAATGAGTTTGACGTGGCAAATTTGACGCGTGGTGACTTCGAAGCTTGCGTTAACGTGCTGCAAACTTGTTTCAAGCTTGAACTCTTGTCACGTCAAATTTGTTGCATATTTGCAGAGCAAGATTGCTGCAAACTAAAATTGCTGTCTGGGATTTGCTTTCATCATTGGAGAGTTGAACCAACAAAACTCAGAATTTTCTAAGAAGAGGAAATGTTCTCTGGTCCAAAGAATTAGTGAGAGACGCAATGTGCCACCGAACTCACGACCTTCAGTGGACGTTCATGATTCCTCTTCGCAGGAGACTGAGGGGCTGCCTACTGCGCTACCGAGGCTCAATGTTAGTTTAGCTGAATCAATGCAATACCTAAACTTTTGGGAGAAAGTATGATGCTGCTACTGTTATTATTGATCATTCACGTTTACCAAATAAAGACGAATCACTATCCAACTCTTCGCACTTAAAAGAAAAGAGCACGGAAACTTTGGAAAAGAGATCTTTAACTTTGTACAATAAATTAGAAAAAGTCATCCACTCAAAGACAAAGGTCCTACGGTGTTCAACTAGCAAGAGTTCTAGCTTTAGCAAGATAGTGAAGCAAGAATTGCCCTTGTTTAACTCAACAGAAAATTGATCATTAAATATTATAAAACTGGGTGAGGTTCTGAAAACAATTCCTCCGACATCTGTTGAACCTGAGAGGACATTTTCTTCTGCAGGGTTGTTCATAACAAAAGTAAGAATTAGGTTGAGTGATAAAAGCATAGATTGCTAATTTTTTCTTAAATCAAACTTTATAAATGAATAATTAATATATTTTATTTGTATTTTGTAGCTCAATATATTAAAGAGTATAAGTTTTGGAATTTATGAATATCTTTACCTTCTGTAATTATTATTGATATTAATTAAAAATAACAAATTTTTAGACTCTTTTCAAAATTTGATGCATTCCCGGTAATCCCGGGAATGACTGTTATGTTCCTGGGATTTCCCGGAAATTCTCAGTAAAGTAAAAAAGACGGGAAATGAGAGTTGGCTTTTAGATTGACATTCATAAGACTTCTTCTAAGACTAGACAAACATTTATTAGAACACTAAAACACAACTATTACACTTCGTATCTGCGCACAACGTAATATCGTGGTTCAACCGCACTCGTACTCATCTCTTATTTTTAAAATAAAATTGAAAGTAAATCAACATCTGACTGTTGCCACTTATCTGGTATCATACACTGTTAAAACCATACATAAATTGAAGTCATGCTTTTGTCAGGCAATAATATTAAATATGCTTACATTCGACTATCCTGACTTTTCAATTGACCTCAATTGAACCAAATTTTAGCTTAAATTATAACAATATGAAAACAAAAAACAAAAAGAAAAATACATTCATAAAAGGTTGCAATAAAATGAAATATAAAATTAAAAAGCTCTATCTGTCCGACATAAATGCTCCATAACGCAATGGTTTACGTTCAGTTCGTTTGGGTCTTTACATTCCAGGTTCATCATCAGAATTTTCACTCGAGTCATCGCCGTCTTCATTCCAGCTTCTCCAGGCTTTTAACTGACTGACATGAGCCGTTGTAGCATAAGAACAGCCATTACTAGGTTCTAGTTGTGAGACTATATGTGTCACTAGGAAATATTTCTGTCACAACCATCCCAGATAGCAATTTTAGTTTGCAGCAATCTTGCTCTGCAAATTTGCAAGCTTGCAACAAATTTGACGTGACAAGAGTGCAAGCTTGAAACAAGTTTGCAGCACGTTAACGCAAGCTTCGAAGTCACCACGCGTCAAATTTGCCACGTCAAACTCATTGCAAACTATAGCAAACACAGAGTACGAACACAGCTTCGGATTAGAACTCACGACCTACCTCTTCCTAACCTGACGTTCTAAACCACTCGGCCAGATAAACTCTGTGAGGAGAAGATAGATTGCTCTAATATCGTTCATTTATACGATTTATTTTAAACTGTTTTCTTGATTTCATTAATTTTTTAAATTTTGAGTTGAGAATTTGATTTGAAGTCAAAGAGAGAACGATTTTCGCTAATAACTACGTTCTGCTAGTAGAATAAATTATGAAATTAGAGTTCAAAAGTAATTACTTTTAAAATGGGACAAAATGTATAAGTTATTATATTTTTCAACAAACATTGACTGTTTTTAGGTTTAATTTTGTTTATAAACGTTAAAATTTCAACATTAAGAAAAAGGCGATAAAGGTTTCTTTAAAGTGCGAGTTCTATATTTAGTAAAAAGATGGAAAATGTTTCAAATTTTTTTGGTAAAAAGTTAGTTTTTCACAAATTATCATTGATTTATTGAATTAATGAAAAGAAGAACGGTCTAGGAGATCCTATTAAATATCAGATGTTTTTTAAAACAGAGACAAAGATTATCTATTAGGGTGCTATCATCTTTGCAGCAAACTCGTTTTGCAATCGTGCTGTAAACTTGTCATGACACTTTCACAGCAAATTTGCATTGCAAGGGGGTGGGGGGTGGCGCTAGTTATCTATTTTCGCCATAACAAACCGATAGCAAACTGCGGCAAACATGTTTTGCAAGCGAGGGTGGCGATTCTGCCACGTTATTTTGCAGCAGTTTCGTTACAACATCGACGCGTCAAATTTGCCATGACAAGATAATATCAAGTAAAAGTCAAACTTGCTGCAAATGTACTAGTCCAGGCAACGAAGGAAAAATATGGGGGAAAAATGGTGTAGTTTTGAAATTTGGCACAGTTGTAGGGATTAGTGCCCTAAACAACATACTAAAAGTCCCCGCCCGTGGGGGTTACGCGGGGGGTTACAGGGGGTTTAAAGGGGGGCTTTTTCCGTTTTTCTTAAATATTTCGAAAACTATGGGTTATAGAGAAAAAATCTCAGTTACAAAAGTAAACTACATTAAATTCCCTACAAGAAAAGACCTACATCTTTATTTTAGCGTCAATAGTTAAGAAGATATAGGGAGTTGAAAAAGTGAGAATTTTTGAAATTCCTTATTGTAATGGTAAAATCAATAAAAAAGCCGAAGTAACAACCTTCAGAAACACCTCATGCCTATATAATAATTTTAAAAAGGTAGTATTGTATGTGTTGAGAATAGTGGTGGCATCGGGGTGGGGGGCACAAATATATTTGATGAACAGCCGTGATCCCTTCCTCTCCATAAGATCAATTCTAGTAGAGACAACGAAGGAAATATAGAAAAATAAATGGTGTAGTTTTGAACTTTGGCACAGTTGTAGGGAATAGTGACCTAAACAACATATTAAAAGTCCCCGATGGTGGGGGTTACGCCGGAGGTACATGGGGGGTTTAAAGGGGGCGTTTTCAGTTTTTCTGAAATATCTCGAAAACTATGGGTTCTAGCGAAAAATACTCAATTACAAAATTAAACTACATTAAATTTCCTACAAAAACAGTCCTTCATATTTTCTTAGGATGAATGGCTTAGAATATATAGAGAGAATTACAATAAGTGGTTGAAAAAGCTAGCTTCATTTTTAAGAAAGAAAGTTTTTATTTCAAATTGGCGGCTATCTATTATAACATTATATCTATAACATAATATTATATATATATATA
>BGPR01047071.1:0-11881 GCA_013235015.1 Araneus ventricosus
TGCGACTTCTTTGTTGTTTTTAGTTTGTAACTTTTAAATAATCAAATAGAATAAATAACCGCGACTTCTTTGTTGTTTTTAGTTTGTAACTTTTAAAATGCAATAATATTTTAACATTCGAAAAATATTTCATTTAACTTTAGGAATTACATGTAGTTACTCTGATGCTTTCTTCCGGAAATTATAAGGTTTCCGAAGATATCTTCATAAGCTATCATCTAAACTATTTTTAAGTCATTTTTAAATTTAAAATATTATATATTCAATGATTAAATTCTCTTTTAATTACAGCCACGGTCAAGCACGTACAAAAAACATGCATTTAACATTTTCACTCGGTGGATTGTCGGTGGTAACTCGTCACCAAATCGATATTACATTCGACACTCGTTATAACGACCCTCTGCGTCCCACAACAAAAGGGCTTTATAACGAGTGGTCGCTATAGCTGATATAATTAAAAACTGTACACATGCACGCTCAGCAGTTCCATATAAATAGGCGATTTTTAAAGAGATTCCAACTAAATACTCAACTTATTTTTTATCGTTGGTATTAAAAGTAAAATATTATCAATTAAAAATATATTTCGAAAACAGATTTTAAAGTAGAAAATAAAGGGTGTTATATACTCTTACAAAACATTTATTTTCTAAAGAAAAAATCAGAAATGGTTGTTTGTCTTTTCTGCATATGTGCTTTTTGCAAAACAAAATTTTCCACTTCAGTTAAAGATGATAAATAATGTTCTGACTTTCAGAAACACATTTTAAAGTCTCAATAGCACTTGAAACATTTTTTTAAATTCTAGGCTATTTTAATTTCCGCGCTGTGGTGAGTGTTAATTCTCCCCCTCACCACCTGTCAAAGTTGAACTGTAATACACTACATCTCCGAAGCTTGGCAATACAATAATCAAGGTCATTTACGTTTAGAAACATGTTCTTTTTGGAAAAATACCGGGAAGAGTGTTCGCTGAATTCGGACGTTGTATTGGGATTAGACGACACGTATACGGTCGCTATACCGGAAGTAAAATAACATAGCGCATAGGGAAACACAGTTGGGGATTTTGTCACTGGTCGTTATATTGAAATGGTCTTTATAATGTGTGGTCGTTATAACGAGCGTCGACTGTATATCCCACCTGGAAGCGAGACTTTACTTACTTATACGGCAGGTTCTCATCCCCATATCTGAGGTGCCCCCTTAAGTGGGAATAGATACAATTGTAAATAGGACTTAGTATCAACTGCAGGACTATGCAATACTTAAAGTGCGGGTTCAAAGGACTTTCCGTCCCAAGCTATACGCGCCTCGCATTTTGCTACTGTCTGTCCGCCAAATTGGCTAGTTTACGGCGGTCGCTATAGCAACTGGTTATGCTAGGGAATATCCATTTCGAATAGGAGGAACCCAACGGAAGTCGGAGTTTTTTTTATTCTTGGCGTCGGTTTGCGGAGAAGCACATTTGAATGAACTTCTACCTACTAGAAATGGATTCTTCTTACGATAACCTGTTTCTATAGCGACCGCCATAAGCTAGACAATTTGCATTGCTCAATTTGTCTAGTGTATCCGCTTATTTTACTTAATTCACTGGCAAAGAGCCCTTCCACCGATCCCCCTTTGTGTTTGCGACCCAATGTTAAATTTTAAATAATGACTTCTTTCCGTATTCCTAACCTAACCTTCAAGTTTGCCCCATGATTTTGGAGTCACCCTGTTTAGTGACAGTATATCCCACCAGGAGGAGACACCACGAATAAATGAATGAGAAGCCGCTGAATAAGTAAGCGGGTTCTCGCTTCCCTAGTGGGCATAGTAATGGTGTGAGATTGAGTTATCCCCCCTTCTGATGACGGGACATACCTCCTTCGGAAGGGATTGGGTCGTGGCCAGTGATGGCTATTAGGACTTCAGACTCAGTTTTCGTAAATGCCATCATTCAATTGACCCCAGATGCATAGGCAGAATAGGGCTAGCTCTTTTGCGGCATAGAGAGAGTAGATTTAGCAGTTTATTAACCCTTTCGCTACGGCGGTTCACTCCGCTGTACCGCCGTCGTTGAACCGAACTCCGCGGTAAAAGTGTACACATAGAGGGTAAACAGTCTTTGGCGTTTGGGTTTACGTCTTACGCCCGAAAAATGCCGACTTGACTACTCTTGAAAGAAAAGGGACTTTTCTTTAAAACAATATATTCATAATTTCTACATAAACAATCATTATTATTATTATTATTATGACTTAAGTTCGAATAAATGCAGACGGCTATAGCCGACGTTCGTCTCCGCGGGTTGCTTTGTGGATGTCGGCTATAGCCTGCATTAGCAACGATGGGTTAAAAACAGTGATTTTACATACATTTGAAAAGAGATGATTCTATATTTTTGGTTGAATAGAGAATTATTAGATTCCACGCCATTTCTGCGTGTTAAAAAAACCAGAGGGAGTGGTCTCCCCGAAACCTTCTCCCATAGGAATAACAAGGGTGGGAGGAAAAATACACCGCGCGCCAGAAAACGTGCAGTATTCCCTAAGGTGGGGGAAACGTTCGGTATTCCCTAAGGCGAGGAAAACGCTCGCTCCAGCGTTCGCAACTTTTCATTTTCCGTAGAATAGAGAAAAAAAACGAATAGGCAATTTCAACGCCCTTTTTTAATCCGATTTAAACGAAAATTGGAGACAATTAGGGTTTCAAGACTACATACGAAATTTCATTTATCCAAGTCATTTCTTTTAGAAGATATTGTGTTCAGAAATATGCGATTATACAGACCGACAGACAGTCAACCCTTGACGGCCCAAACTTTTATAAGGACCTACATTCCTGATGATAAAACTGTGTACCAAATTTTATCTATCTAGCTACTCAGGTTTTTGAGTTATAGCGTTCACATGAACGCGGACAGACAGATTTCCCGTAGACGGATTTTGTCCAAAATTTGATAGAAACCTACAAATTATGAGTAAAGATAACATACCAATTTTCATCCCTGTAGGTCTAATAGTTTTCCAGTTATCGTGTTCACAGACAGACAGACATAATTCCAAAATTGTGTTTTTCGAACTCAGGGGGGTCTAAAACGTGGAGATTCGTCAAAATCTCGAGTCCGAATTCTTTGACGATTGCAATACTTCCTCTTTGTATATTTCGTATACGAGAAAGTAAAAAAGATGGAAATAACAGGAATGGAACTGGACAACGATGAAACATTAAAGGATTACTTTATTTAAGCTTAGAGAAAGCCTCATCATCAATTTAATATAGGTCGTTTATCGTATTTACCATTTAAATATCTGAGAAAATCGTTAAAACCGGTTAGAACTGACCACAAATGATCTTGATTATTGACGCTGTACTTGAGTTGTGATTTCTTTTCGTAGCGTAATTTCGCCGAAAGATCATGATGAAAATTATCGATATGTTTGACAACATCCCCTTACTCGTTCCCATTGACAGCTGAATGCGATTTTTGTGTGTACAACACGATAACAAGGTGTACATTTTGACAAGTAACGCAAGCTGTCAGGTTTTATCGAAAAAACACGATAAAGTAACTCGCCGAATGTCAAGAAATGCAAACAATCACAGAAAAGAGGTTGCTTTGATTTCAATGTTTGCGATATTTTAAATTATTGTTTAGAGGACTATTTGCAAAAACATTGTAGAAATGCCATCTGTCACTGTTATTCAGAGAACAATCAATAATTATTTGCTGACGCGAATAAGACATTTCAGATCTAAACTTGCTTTCGTATCAACTCCCAGGTTTTATCCGTCTTGCAACCCTATTTTCAATCGAAAGAGTTTGGGACAATTAAAAAAAAACTTGAAAAATTAAATTTCAAATAGTTATTAACTAGATTTTAGAAGGCACAGGAGATTTAATGGGTAGATTTTTCGCAATCGCAAAATTATTCCACGTGACACCACTTAGATTCTACATCAAGGGTGTCCTACTCAAATGACACCCTGTTGAAGATTATGTGGGGCGTAAATATAAAAACCAGCGGGAGTGGCCTCCTCTAAATTTTCTCGTATACTTCCCCCAAAAGGTGCTGCTTCCCCTCCCCCCGCGTGGATAAAAACATTCGAACCAACTGTAACCCAGAATCCAATGACTATCAGGAGGTTTTTCATTGTAGATTATAGTGATTGCAAAATATGTAGGTAAAGAATCAAATTCAAAGAGATGCGCACCGATTCAACTCTTGCCGGCTCAAGGACAAAATGACGTAATTCGCTCTATAGCTTCCGCGTGCACAGATATTGCTACCAGTAAGCATGCGCATGGAGAATCGGATTAGAAAAATTAATTATGCAATTTGAACGCCTTTTTTTTAACCGATTGAAACGAAATTTGGGCGCAGATCTATAATTAATATTAGCAACCGTCACACCAATTTTTATTTATATATGCCGAAGGGTTTAGGAGATATAATTTTTAAAAGTATGCGATTATACAGTCCGACAGACAATCGACCCTTTGACGGATTTGGCCCAAACTTTGATACGGACCTACATTCATGGTGATAAAACTATGTACCGAATTTTATCCATCTAGCTATTCAATTTTTTGAGTTATAGTGTTCACATGACCGCGGACATACAAACAGACAGACTTCCCGTTGACGGATTTTGTCCAAAATTTGATAGCAACCTACAAATGATGTGTAAAGACCGCATATCAAATTTCATTCCCGTAGCTCTAATAGTTTTCGAGTTATCGTGTTCATAGACAGACAGACATAATTCCAAAATTGTGTTTTTCGAACTCAGGGAGGTCTAAAACGTGGAGATTCTCGTGTTCGAATTTTTTGACGATTACGATACTTTCTCTTTATATACTTCGTATAAGAGAAAGTAAAAACCTTCAATTTTATTAGAAACGTCGGTTTATTTCAGAAATACAGCATAAAAAATAACAAGGATCACGGTAAAGTTGTTTTCTTCCTCCACGTGGTACCTCTTCCCTGCTAATATCTTTCCTATTTCGAGGGATATCTTGTCCCCAGTGACTAACTTCAAAACTCATCTAAGGTGAATTTCAGTAATTCTGGATCTGATAGGGGACTTATTTCCTTTCGCAAGTGGCGGGGGAAATGGTGTGTCGTTGTAACACATTGGCGTATGTTGTTGTTCGCTATTAACCCGAGAGAATCAACGCCTCCTTAGCGAAAGACGCGAGATTGAATGACCCCATACTGAAATTCAATCCTGCGCTGTTAAAAACATTATATTTTTAGTCGGAAAAATAATGCTTTTGAATTTTAGACATTAAGAATACAGTGCTTAGGGGTCGTTCATAAATGACGTCACACTTTTTTCCAATATTTTTGACCCCCTCCTCCCCTTTGTCACAAAGTGTCACACTTCACCATACCCCTCCCCTCCCTTGTCACATGTCACGCTATATTACATAAACATATACTTGCAGTTCAGAAACAAAGCACTACGTTATAGATCATATTTCCAATTTTATTTTTAAACTTTATGTGTTTTAATGACATTTGTGAGCATAATAATAATGATTATATGTGTACTTATTTTGTATGAAATAAGATTAAGGTTTACACGAAAAACCTAATTAATATACAATTGTAATAAAATATTAATATAAAAGAGCAATTGAAAACAGTAGTATTTTGGAATTTGATATAAGTCTTATCTTTACTTTATGAACACAAAATTAAACAGATTGAATTAAAAAAAACGCATCAATAAGATCAACCTGTTTGTGCCATTGCCAGTTCTACCATTCACCCAGGTGGGGCGACGCATCTTTTGTTGGACATTTCAAGGGTGTGATGGGGGGAGGTTTTCTTCTAATGGTGAAGAATTTCTGCTGCTACCATATTCTCAGAACCTACCCTGAATGCTTTTTTCGAAAAGAAAGGATTATAAGTGAAAAAAAAATCACATGAAAGTTGTTTTAGCCCCGATTAAAAAAAATACCCTCAAATTCTGGTAATTTCAAAGTAACTTCAAAATTTAATCTGCTGATTTTAAATGTTTTTATTTTAGCCAAAATGTGTGATGCCACACTTCTTGTTGCCCCCTCCCTCCCCCTTGTCACAAACTGTCACAATTTCACGAACCCCCTCCAAGCGTGATATTATTTATGGACGGCCCCTTAACACAAATGAAATCTACTTCATTATTATCCACTAATAAAGCTCGGATTTCTAGAGATTCAATTTTCGCGCATCGCTTTCACGTGAAAAGTGTGGTACGCATTTCTCGATAAATATATTTGTTCACTCTGCAATTAAATGCATCATGTTATCGTTGATGAATAACTCCCAACTCTTCACAGGGATTGTCACATCTTTCGCTGGTCCTTTTGTTCCAGGTAAGCGCGACACAATATTATGGCAACGAACATTTCGTCTACATTTTGTTTTTCTTCACTCAATGCTCTCTTTTTATGAAAAGAATTCCATGTTATTCACGTCTTCTTTTCCAGAATCTCCGTTCTCTTCCGATTCCGTATCATGTTCGCAGAAACTTTTATGATCTGAGAAAATCTCTTCTAAAACATCCCCAGGTCCATTGACTTCATTGTCAAAGTCTGGATTTTCATCAGTTTCAACTTCTGCAAGAAGTTTCCGCAAACGTTCCATTTCTTTTTCGTATGCAGTCGGCATTGTGAGCAGCAGGTAAATACGTTAATTTCGTTGTTTTCTATGAGACTGTTGCAAATTTAGGCAATTTTCAATAATTGCAGTATCTTGATTTTCTATCAATAATGTAATTTTGATAATAAACATACGAAAATCACCTAAATTTTAATTACAACCATTATTAATCACTAAAAGTATCTGCAGATCATCTAGCATGCATACAAAAGTTAGTTGACTGAAAAAAATATTCAAATCTGTCGACGGTGGCTGAATGGTAAATTCTCAAGAAAATGACTAAGAAAAAATTTCCAGCACTGAAAATTTTGAAAAATGAACTAAGCTGGTGAAAAAGAAGGACTAATATACAAAACTGGGGAGTATTGAAGAAATTTTTTTTCTTCTCATAGTAAATTAAAAACACAAACTTTAAACTCATTTTTCTCGAAGTGTGATTTTTTCCAAAATTTTCATTTTTGAAACATGTTAACTAAAATTCAATTTAAAATATCAGAAATATCAAATTTAGTCAATTTTCAATAATTGCAGTATCTTGATTTTTCATTAATGATGTAATTTTGATAATAAACGTACGAAAAGCACATAAATTTTACTTACAACCATTATTAATCACTAAAAGTATCTCCAGATCAGCCAGCATGCATACAAAAGTTAGTTGACAGAAAAAAAATATTCAAATCTGTCGACGACGGTTTAGTGGTACCTAATGATAATGACTCATGAGGCTCAAGAAAACGATTAAAAAATAATTTCCAGCACTGAAAATTTTAAAAAATTAACTATCTGTTGAAAAGGAAGGACTAGTATACAAAACTAGGGAGTATTGATGAAAAATTCCTTTCTCTTCTCATAGTAAATTAAAAACATACACTTTAAATTCATTTTTCTCAAAATGTGATTTTTTCCACAATTTTCATTTTTCAAACATGATAACTAAAATTAAATTTAAAATATCATCCTGAAATTTGGCATGCACATTATTTATGATACTGTCTAGGTAATGAACCAAAAAATAAGTGCAATGATGTTCCATTAAAAAGTTATGTAGCTTTTGAGGTTTGGGGAAAAAAAGACCAAAATTCTTTAAAAAAATCATGATTTCACACTTAAACTCTTATAATTTACATGTTTATTGAAACATTGGAAAACTTTTGATTCAGGACCTAGCCAAATAGTTGAATGATTATATACACTAAAGCATTTTCCATTCTGGTCATATGTTTTTGACATAGAGTGTTTGAAAAAGGTCAAATTTAATGCAAAAAAATTTTAAGTTTTTTCAAATATTAAAAAAAAATTAATTAATATAACTTTTTTATGATTTATTAAGTTTTAACATAAATGCCATTTAAAAATACAAAAATATTGCTTCAAATATCATTATTTAAAAAAAAAGGCCTCCGAAAGTACTCGGATACCTTAAATATACCTTAATAAGAGTTCAACGTTCTCTTCCATATACACTTTTCAGCTAGTGTTTCTGAACTTCAAAAATGCCAAAAGTAAATAAAATAAGATTCTTTTGCTGATGCTGGTAGAAACAGCTGCATTCGGATTTTCTCTAATGGAAACAAAAAGGGTGAACGACCCGCAGAAATATTGTTAAAAAGTATTCGCATCGGGTTGATTGCTGGAAATTCTTGTGTGTGTAAAAACTTATATAAGCTTTCATTACCTTTCGTGTTTTAAAAACATATTCCAATTTTATTTTAATTTCTCCTCTCGCCGCCTTTGAGTTATCTCTAATCTCTAATATATATAAAAGGCAATGTTTGTGTGCGTGCGTGTGTGTGTGTGTGTGTTTGTCTGTGATGTCCAGACGAATCTATCGCACTTACAGCCATGAAATTTGGCACACAGGTAGTCGTAATGGTGACTGAATGCACCTCGAAGCCGAAATTTTAAATTTTAATCTAGAATTTTTTTTATTTAATGTTTTGTGTTGTTTTGAGTGAAACAGATTAGGAGTAGAGAAAGAAAGCTTCAAAACTTGTGTTTGTAATGAAACAAATGAACAGCTGAGTGTAAAATTCTCCAATATTCTAACATACAATAATATATCTATAGTCAAGAAATGTAATTTTTATTATATTGTTCCTTTTTTCCTTAATAAAACTGTCTTATATTTCAAAGTTTATTATTCTTTATATTTAGTTCACAAATATTTTTTAAAAGAAAGTACAGCTTAATGACTGGTATGTTGTTATATATATCTATACTTATAAAAGGCAATGTTTGTGTGTGTGTGTGTTTGTCTGCGATGTCCAGACGAATCTATCGCACTTACAGCCATGAAATTTGGCACACAGGTAGTCGTAATGGTGACTGAATGCACCTCGAAGCCGAAATTTTAAATTTTAATCTAGAATTTTTTTTATTTAATGTTTTGTGTTGTTTTGGTTGATTTTTCGCACTAATTTCTCAACAGATTGGTTTCGAATAATTGTACGACAAAAATAGATAGACCATCGGAAAGAGCACGCGATTTCCGTTCTAATGAAGTTAGTTTTGAATTTCTAACGTAATTAACTGAATTTTGAGAATTTTTTAAAAAATAGTCAGTTTTGCGATCTAAATGTTAGTTTTGTTTTTAAATTTGCTGCATCCGACTTTCTAATAACACTATTATTTTCAATTTTTTTTAGCTTATAACTAGAACGGTTCTGTCGGATTTAAAACAAGAATGGTTAAAATATCTTTTATCGTTTTTTTAAAATTAATTTTTTTCTGGGCCGTTGCGAGTTATTTTTCTCGATCGAGTTCCAAAAGCGGCACTTCTTCGGAACGTTGATGCCAATTTTGATTGGCGGACGCGTAAGATACGTCATGACCTTCACCTGAATGAATTACTTCGATTATTATTTTCGGATTTGATTTATATTTTGCTTGCTGTATAATAATCATTTTCACGTTCCAATTTTGTAATATTGTTTTGGATTAACGTACTCTGTACTGTAGCGTGAAAAAAAAATAAGCAGGAAGATCAAAAAATGTGTATCTTTTGATTTGATTTTGTTTTCAAAACTTTTTCATGTCATTGTGGGCGGTTCTTTTTTTTTTTCATTTTGTTAAAGTCCTGATTCCACGGGCAACGCCGTGCGCGTACTGCTAGTGCACTTATAAATTTATAGAGAAATTTTATAGTATGAGCGAAACTTGAATTCAATAAATGTTGTTACATCTAAGTAATTATATGTGCGGTGATTATTTCGCGGTCGAATATTATTCTCCTCGGATATTATTCTCAAGTTTATAAATTGATGCTTGCTTGAAAAATAATTTTGTAACGCCTTACAAACACATAAATATCTAACAGTTTATTCACAGTTAAATAAAAATCATTTTAAATAATCCTTTTTTTTACAAAAATGATAAACAAATGATTTATCATTTTCTCCTTAAAGCGATTTTATTTCTTTCTAGCATCAATCATGTGACAAACTAGTCGTAGTGGCTCTAATGTCACGTGGTCTAACGCAGGGGTCGGTTATCTTTTTTTCTTAAAGAGTCGTTTTTCGAATTATATTTACCAAAGTAATATTTACGGAGCCACAAGTCAGCAACTTGAGTTGTGAAATAACCCATTTTTTTTTTGTTGTACAGTAATAGGATACACTGGAATTCAATCATTTATTAAAATAGTCGTATTTATAATTAGAATATATGATTATTAAAGTAAAAAAATAAATTATCATGGCTATTCTTACATATTAATTATCATTTTTCTTTCATCAAACAGTATTTTGGGAATTGGAAATATTTTATAATATATTTAACTTATATGAATAATAAACTTAAAATATATATTTCATAGGAAATAAGACCATTGTATGGTTTCTAATAAGGTTGCCGTTAAATTTCTCAAAAATTGTCGAAATTCGGCGAATATGACGTATTATATATGTATATTACTTATTAATACGCTATACCTATAATATTTACTAAAAAAATGCCGCAATAATGCACTAAAAAAGCCACATGCGGCTCCTGAGCCGCAAAATGCGACAGCGGGTCAAGCGTATCTATCCAAGGTCATGTGTCAAGTTTTCGCAATAAAAAGGAAATTACACTCCTTCTTTTGGTGAAAACGACATTGCGCACCTAGATAGCACCTGACTGAACTTAGATTACCTTCATGAAAGATTTTCTCAGGGGAAACTGGACAACATTTGTGTATCGCTTGGAGGAAACCTCCAGCATCCAGCCCGAAGCATTGAGCAATTCGTCACTAAAGCGTATCTCATACAACTAATTTTTGAATAATGTAGGTTAAGAGCTCAGCCAGAGGATAGAACCCATTAAGCAGTTCCTCACTAAAGCGTATTTCATACGATTAATTTTTGAATAATGTAGGTTAAGAGCTCAGAAAGAGGATAGAACCCATTAAGCAATTCGTCACTAAAGCGAATTTCATACGACTAATTTTTGAATAATGTAGGTTAAGAGCTCAGCCAGAGGATAGAACCCATTAAGCAATTCGTCACTAAAGCGAATTTCATACGACTAATTTTTGAATAATGTAGGTTAAGAGCTCATCCAGAGGATAGAACCCATTAAGCAATTCGCCACTATAGCGAATTTCATACGACTAATTTTTGGATAATGTAGATTAAGAGCTCAGCCAGAGGATAGAACCCATTAAGCAATTCGTCACTAAAGCGAATTTCATACGACTAATTTTTGAATAATGTAGGTTAAGAGCTCAGCCAGAGGATAGAACCCATTACTTTCGATTTGTGTTCCTCAGTCATATTATGCCTTTTTCCACGAGACGGTAAGGCTAATAAATTTGTGTTTTCTGGAGATAAATTTTTTAAACTTTCATTTAATTATATGAAATTGCTTAACAGCTTATAAATACGACATTATACATTTCCACATTCGTCAAATTCTAAGCACAAAACCGATTCACAACGCATAGGACACAACCCCAGATGGTTTGCAAGAACATCATATAAGCTTCAAATGCAGATTATTAGCTGCAATCTTCATTAAATTTCAATTTCTGCAAAATGCAGAACTTCTTATTATGATTTTTGTTTTGACAATAATAACTAATATAGAGCTTAATCTGCATAATCACCAAAAAGTAGCAATATAATGCAAAAGTGAAAATGAGTTTGAAAGGTAAATCTCATGGTTTCAGTGTTTTGGCATTTTTATGGGTCTACAAATGATACCATAATTTAGCGAGTTCCATTAGTCACTGGAAGACCCTCATGGTATTTATTAGT
>BGPR01047072.1:0-11881 GCA_013235015.1 Araneus ventricosus
ATCTTGGGTCTAGAGATTATATAGTGTACACAGGGTTCATATATGCAGCGGATATTTTGGGGGAGGCGATATTCCGATCTCGAAGCCGAGACTCCTACCACAAGGCAACCTAGTGCTTGCTTAAAACACAAAAATAATATTTTTTAGAAGATTTTTCGAAGAATTTTTCATAATTATTGTAAGAATTTCTGAAAATAATTTTTCTTTAAATACTTCTCTAGTCGTAATTAATTATTAATTACATGCAATGAGAAGCGGCCTGGGCAGCTGCCTGTGGCGCCAAAGCGGGAGTGTGAAGGAAAAAAAAGTGTTTTAATAGACTTGAGAAGTAAAGTCATACATTTTAAAAATTTGTTGAATATATTATTTTAGTTTTACTAAGACCACTATATAATCTTAAATACGGATGAAGTTTAAAGATTCTCACTATAAGATTGTTGAGTCATATTTGGCAGTAAAACATGCATTGTTTCTAAGTAAAAGTTTGTTTGACATTTAGAATACAGACATTATCTACACTATTAAAATTCGACGTGTATATATGTATGTATGTGAGGCTATCTTCTGACGAACCGCTGAACGGAGAAGCGCGTGAAAAGTACCAAAAGATGGGGAATAATCCAAGGAATCCATTTTGAATATTTAAATTCCGAAATTTTGATTAGTAAAAAAAAGATATCAATTGAAAACTAATTAACAACAATACTTTTCATGGTTGCAGCGCAATTAAAGCCGTTTTCATTGTTTAAACAAATATTTAATTGCGTGTTCCTGTTTCATTGTTGAAAAATGCAACGATACTATATGGATCCCACAACAATGCAATAAGTCAATGTGGATAGCGTTGTGTGCGGGTTTTGGTAATTGATATAAAGAAACAGGGAAAATTATATCGCTCAAATAGGGTTTTAACTAAAAATTCTCCTGTCCGCCAGAAAATGACGCATTATTTGAGATAGCCCGTGCAACGCCGGGTCACGCAGCTAGTAGAATAATAATAATAATAAACTTTGGTTGGGACGCCATATTGTTACCTTGCCCGGTTGATAAAGTTACTTTGTGCCGCTTCTGCATGCAATAATGAATATAAATTGTATGAAATTAGCAACTTCAATGCTTTAAAAGAAAAAAAATTCTTTTAAAACCCATAACATTTTTTACACTTCACCCTTAGCTAGGTTGTCTTAACAAATTTTAGTGTTCTAGGCTAGAGCTATTTGGCGCCCCGGCAGAGTCGTAACTAGTAAAATGAGCACTTAAGAAAAAAAATAAATGAACAAAATTTTAAAAAAAGAAAAAGAAGAGAATACTTGTCGAATTAAATAATTGAGAGCTAAAAGCAAGTTACCTGCTCTCTGATTAGCGCCTTACAAGTTGGCAAATCAATGCCTTTTTATATTTAAAATTGTAATTAAATATTTTTTTCAAAATTAAAATCACTGTATAGTAAATTTGTAGGCGCCTCGGATCAATGGCTTTTCTGGGCTACAGACAAATTAGACTACAGGATAAGGCGATCCTGCCTGCCTTTGGCTATGTCGAGTATCCGGTTACCTACTTAGAATAACCACCGAAATCCACTTTGAAGGGGGTTGTCCTGGGAATGAAAACTGCTGTTTGTTTGTAAACATGTTGCTCAAAACACACATGACTTATATCGAACAAGGTCAGGTCATCTCGTTCAGGAAGTGTGAATGGCAGTACACACCGGACAGCTGATAGCAGTAAAGCCTTTGACAAGATAACCGGGATCTGGGGGAAGGAATATTTTGACTGTAATGAGACAATGTTCACATGTGCCTTTTGTGATATGTCGTAGTGACCCGACTTGTGGAGGGAATGGTAGGGTAGAGATACAGTAGGACCCCGGTAATCCGGACGAATTCAGGCACATGGACGTCCGGATTAGCGGGATTTCCGGATTAGCGAGGTTGTTAAAAAATATCGTAAAACACTTTTTTCAAAAACTGAATGAATAGGTATTATGGTATATTTGTATGAACTAACATTGTATGGATAACTTGAATGAACATGATATGTGCATACATAATTACTACATATGTAAGTGAATTAACATAATCAGTGTCCAAAAAAGTCAGTGACTTTTTTTTGAGCGGTCTCTTAAACGTCTGAGGAGCATAATTCCGTGTGCTTCAAAATGTTGCTCTTCAGCCCACTGTAATGAAGTGTTGAGTGCCGCCACAGTCTCAGAATGAGAAATTTTGACGGGGTTTACGGGGTGACATACCCCGTCAAACCATACGTCATCATCATCATCTTCTGCTGTTACCATCATCATCTTCTACTGTTAGATCATGATACGTCATCATCATCATCTTCTGTCATGATGATGACGTTCATCTGATCTAGTTCTGTCATCATGATTCTGTTCATGATGTTAAACATCATCTGATGTTTAAGATCATGATACGTCATCATCATCATCTTCTGCTGTTACCATCCTGATAATTTCGTCGTCTGTTAAAATTTCATTTCGAGCCAAACTGTCGTCAGCCTCAGCAGCCCACTGGAAGGCTTCAGTATTAGACATCGGGTTCGTATTTTGTAATTGGTTAATGAGCGATGCAAGCTGAATTTCTTCAGTTTGCACATTTTCTTCAACTTCAGAATAAATAAAACTGGGAAGCAAATTTTCCCACGACTTGTTGATCAGAAATGTAGACACAGATGACCAACAGTTAGAAAGACTGAACACGACATCTTTTAAATTTACATTTTTCAGTGTTTTTTCCAAGTTTTCATTGTGCACAGGCTCATTGAGAATGTTCGTAAGAAGCAACTTGCGATATCCCAGCTTGATGTTTTGAATAACATCTGATCCATGAGTTGTATCAGCGCAGGATGCGAGTTTGCATCATTCCACGGACCGTCCGGATTACCGAGGGTTCCCGATTAGCGCGTGTCCGGATTACCGGGGTTCTACTTGCCCATGAGTAGAGTTACCATAATTTTTTAGTTGAAACCTGGACATACCGGAGTGGGTTAAAGAGTCTTGGAGGAAGGGTTGAAGTATGGTATAAATTTCTAGATGCTGTCTACGACCCTCTTTCATAACACTAGCACAGAGTCTGAGGAAATAAAAAGAGGGTTTGCAGATTTTATGTATTTGTGTATGCTCCGATCAATGGATACGACCTTTCGTTTAACGGGTCTATTCTGGTACGCCCGGTTGGGTTGGGGGGCGTCACTTTTTTCGTTCCTAACGTACGGAAAAAGTGACGGGTCCCCCCCCCCCCGGGGGTAACAGAATAGACCCGTAAGTGTCATGATCCCTGCTTCAGGGCATTGAATAAAATTATGAATTTAAAAGTGTCCTGAATATAGCTAATCCGATAAAGTACAGTCCCGCTAATACGGACTAGATGGGATCGGATCATCGGAAGTCCGGATAAAACGGAATTTGCCTTAAAATGCACATAATACAGATTTTAGATGGTTAAAACTATAAAAATCAATGTTTTTTTCTTAAATACATACAACTTTTTCTACAGCTTAATCTTAGCTTTAATACTTCTGTATACGTAGACCCCGTCGGGATTTGCCGGATGTCCGGATAAGCGGAGTTAGAATTAGCGGGACTCTACTGCATATAAAATATGAAATTTTGACGTTCAATTGCTAGCCATAGATGATCCACAGGCTCAACTTTAAACCATAATATTTCGTAAGCTGTCTGGACCACAGTGGCCTAGTGACAAAGTCTCGGCTTCGGATGAAAGAGGCGTGAATTTGAGAACCGACTGCATCGAAGATTCCCAGTGTGGAAGTTTGGAAAAAGGAAGCTTAAAGCGATGTGGCTTGTCCAAAAAGAACCTTTGTGTCGCTTCAAAACGAAACGTACGCCTAACCAAACTAATAGTCCAGTCAACGAAGGCCAAAAATCGACGAATAGAAAAAAAAATGGTGTAGTTTTGAAATTTGGCACAGTTGTTGGGGGTAGTGTCCTAAACGCCCTTATTAACGTCCCTGCCGGTGGGGGGGGCGCGCGCGGCGGGTTCAGGGGGTTAAAGAGGGCGTTTTCAGTTTTTCTTAAATATCTCGAAAACTATGGGTTCTATCAAAAACACTCAGTTTCAGAATTAAACTATAAGACATTTCCTACAAATAAAGTCCTACGTTGTACATGTAGCATCAGCAGTTTAGAAGATACAGGGGGATTTAAAAGTTAATATTTCTAGAATTCCTTATTGTGATGGTAAAATCGATTAAAAGTGCTGAATCAACAACCCTCATAATAACCTCATGCCTATATAATAATTATATAAGGGTAGCATTGCATGTGTCGGAGCGCGGGGGGGGGCGGGCCAACAATCCCAATTGATGAATAATTATGCTCCCTTCCTCCCCTCACATCCGTTCCCCTTCACAAGTTGCCTTCTACTCGTAGTCCAGTCAACGAATTGTAAATTTTTTTAAAAAAGATGTAGTTTTGAAATCCTTAATTCAGCACAGTTGTTGGGGAGAGTGCCCTAAGCGACATACTAAAAGTCCCATCTGGTGGAGGGTGCTCAGGAGGTACGGGGGGTTGAAAGTGGGGGTCTTCTCAGTTTTTCTTAAATATCTCGAAAACTATGGATCCTAGAGAAAAAAATTTAAGTATAAAATTAAACTAAATTAAATTTCCTATAAAAATAGTCCTGCACATTGTTCTTAGGATGAATAGTTTAGAATATTATGGCAGTTTGAAAAAGTACATTATTACAATAAGTGGTTGAAAATGTTGGTTTTATTTTTATGAAAGAAAGTTTATATTTCAAAATAGCGGCTATCTATTACAATATATCTATAACATATTATATCTTTCTATAACATAATATTATATATATATATACATACATGGATAAAAATATGCATAACCCATTTTTACACATGCTCGTAATGAAATTTCACCATGTTTTTTTTAGTATCTGATCAAGTTCGAACGCCTCCTCTTCTCCTAGAGGTGCACCTTTGATACAGGTACCATTAAAGGTGCCAAAACAGAAACGCATTGCTAAACGTGTGTTACTCTGCCGCTCCTTTTTTTGGAGGAATTGAGGAAAGATCGGCTTTGATCTTGGTTGATGATTTGAGAAATGTTGCATATCTACGGTTATTCAAATTATGTTCATGAGCAACGGATTTGTACTAAGGACATCTTCTCACCGGCTTGTGAAATATAATCTGGTGTTGAAGAGGAGTTATAAAAGATGTCAGCAATGTTTTTAACTGGCTTAGTTGATTTTTGAACAATGTAACTATAGTGCTTTGCTTTTTCTATAAATATCTGGTATAATGTCACAGCCACGAGATGCATGGAGAAGGAGGATGGTTTGGGCAGTAGAAAGTTCTTTCGGCAGCTTTCTTGTAAAAAATAATTTAGCTTCGACTTTTCCATTGCCAGTCTTCATAAAATAAATATTACTTTCTGGTGGTGCTAAAGAAATTAGTAACATGACTAGGTCTACGTCTTTCCTTTGGGATGAGAAGTTGCTTTCTGTAACCCAGATCTCACAATATAAGTATCAGCATCCCCTGTAGCGACTCTCGTTTCAGTTCCTTTATCAGCCATTTTTCGTGTTAGTAAGTGAACGTGCCTGGTCCTATTTCTTCAATGGCAGGAAAATGTTTCTGTCGAACTGTGACAAACCGGTTGCGAGCTTTTAAGTTAAACTCAGCATAGATATGTAGATTTAGATTATGCTGTCTAAATACACTCATTTGGAGCATTAACAGAACCAAAAGACTGAGAAGAAGGGATCTAGTGGAGGGGAACGAGGTTTGTCGCCCCCACCTTCTTGACACCGCCACTACTCTCGACACATACAATACTACCCTCGTATAATTATTGTATAGGCATGAGGTCTTTCTGAGGGTTGCTGCTTCAGCACTTTTAATTGCTTTTACCATTACAATAAGGAATTTTTTGAAATATTCACTTTTAACCATGCCTGTATCTTCTAAAATTTCATTCTACAAAAAAAAAAATTTAGGACTAGTTTTGTATGAAAATTAATGTAGTTTAACTTATAATTAAGTTTTTTCGCTAGGATCCATAGTTTTTGAGATATTTAAGAGAAACTGAGAAATCTCCCATTTCAACCTCCCTGTACCCATGCGCACCCTCCACCAACGGGGACTTTTAGTATGTCGTTCAGGGCACTCTCCCCAACAACTGTGAAGAATTATAAAACTACATCATTTTTTTTAATTAACAATTCGTTGACTGGACTACGAGTAGAAAGAAACTTGTGAAGGGGAACGGATGTGAGGGGAGGAAGGGGGCATAATTGTTCATCAAATGGGTTTGTCCCCCCCCCCCCCCCAACACATACAATACTACCCTTTTACAATTATTATTTAAGCATAAGGTTTTTATGAGGGTTGTTGATTCTGCACTTTTAATCGATTTTACCGTTACAATACGGAATTTTAGAAATGTTAACTTTTAAATCCCCCTGTATCTTCTAAACTATTGATGCTACATAAATAATGTAGGATTTTTTTTATAGGAAATTTCATGTAGTTTAATTTTTAATTGAGTGTTGTTTTATAGAACCTATAGTTTTCGAGATATTTAAGAAAAACTGAAAACGCCCCCCCTTTAAACCCCCCGTGCATCCCCCACAGGCGGGAAATTTTAGTATGTCGTTTAGGACACTACCCCCAACAATTGTGCCAAATTTCAAAACTATAACATTTTCTTTTTCTATTTTTTCCTTCCTTGACTGACTATAAATCCAAAGCTTCCTCGTGGTACGGGTGGAAAATATTATTCTTCGTTCTCCATCTGAGTTCGAATTTTCTTGCTTACATCAATGATTTCTGTTTCATTTTACATTGCTTTCATTAAAAAGATTTGGGATTTAGATCTCAATTTAAAGAGGCTCATTGAAAAGTTTTTTTCCCTTCCTCTTTTTGTCTTTCTAGAGTCATAAGCTTTCAGTAGTTTTTCATAGAAGCAAATTTCTAGAAATAGCGTGGACCTCTTCAAAGGGATCGCACAAAAAATATTCTGTTTCATACTTCATTTAATTTAGAACACTGGATTTGACATGATGTCCCGTACTTGTGCTTAAAACGCTGTAGAATTTTGAAAATAGTCAGAAATTACTTATAAAATATAAAGTGGCAGCTCTCTGTGCAGATTTAAAATATTCGTTCTAGAAACCTCAGTCTAGTGCAATCATAATCTTGGTGCAATCGAATCAAGATATTGATTCTGAAAGAGATTGGGATTATTATTTAAATGGCTTTATAGAAAATTTTATTCTAGTTTTATTCTCAAACGAACAATTCTTCAATAAGTTCCACGAAATTTGGTGACCTTCCATACTTTTATCATACATAAAATCGAATAATATCTAGGAATAGTTCAGTCTCTGCTCCACTTCCAATAAAGTCAGAATTATTTTTAATATTTAAGCTAGAGCTGCAAAATTATTGTCGATTAAATATGAAAATTCAGAAAGAAAAACCATATTGGACAGGCTGTAGTCAATTCATGCTTATCTCACTAGCTTATTAGCTAGTGCTGCGCTAATTTCATTTTAGAAAGCATTTCGCGTCTTTCAGGACTAAAAACAATGTAGCCTCATAGCACAGCGAGAATCAGCGTGTAGTTAGAGGTTAGAATGCATGCGAAATTATGTTTGTCATGTGACTGTGACGTCATATTTATTGACTCAGGTTAATACTTTTTTAATCACATGAGCAATCACTGCTTGTCCTGAATTTATTAAGGTTTAAGAAAACCATCATAAATAAAATATCAATGAAATTTATGACTAAAAACTGAAATGTGCTGCGCTAATTTCATTTTAGAAAGTATTTCACGTCTTTCATGACTAAAAACAATATGGCATCACAGCACAGCGAGAATCAACGTGTAGTTGGAGGTTTGAATGCATGCGCAATTATGTTTGACATGTGACTGTGACGTCATATGTATTGATTCCGGTTAATATTTTTTTTAATCACATGAACAATCACTGCTTGTCCTAATTTATTAAAATTTAAGAAAACCATCATAATAATATAAATAGTTTAGTGTGTATTGCATTTATATTAAACAAATGTTAAAAGAAGAAAGTATTCTTCTTAATTTTAAATACACCAGTGGAGAAATTGCACTCACAAAGCAAGTACTGATCGTTTCAAAATTCCAAGACTAGCACTTTTTGACGATTTTACTCTGGAAAGGGGTGACAGGCAGTGATTAAGATGAGTTCATTTCCGGAGCTTTTTGTTAGGTCACGCTAATTAAATGTAAATATCTGCTCCTCCATTTCTCACTTCACCCCTATTTTGGTTAAATCAACTCCGCTTCGCGCATGCGCAAAAGCGTGGATGGAAAGCGTGAATCCGAGAATCATCTATAAGTAGCATGTTCGTACACCTTTCGTTCAAACAATATTAATTTACACTTGAGCCGTGGTTGGATGTGGTATTGTAACTGAGCCTGTAGCATTTTCTTACAACTTTGCACACTGCCCGTTGAAAAATGTGACTGTGAGTTGAAAGCTTCGAGGAGTCGTTCTAGCTCATCTCATAAAGTCTAAATGTGATAAACTGGAATTTATGAGATGAGTTTTGAGGAATCTTATGAATATGATAAACTCAACTAAAGACATCCACAATTAGTATTATAGTAATTGTGGGTAATAAGCTGGGGAATCATCATTTTAAAAATGGCATAATATTTGGGAAAAAAGATGTTAAAAGATTGATCTAAATTATCACTTAATATATAAACTTATCCTGAGTTTCTTAGGGATGTCTCCTACGTTAAAAACGTCTTACTATTGTCCAAATGATTGTGCTCCAGGTAGTTCCACCACAGTGTCTGTAGTGGAATCATCATGTATCATTGTTTCGTGAGTTTTCAGTAGCACACACACTCCGACAGATATTAGGTATAAGCTCCCGACCAGATGAAGTTTGTCCCATTCACCGTCGAGCTGGTTTTAGTAGTTGTATCAACATTCCGTTTTGAAGCTACTGTCTTACCGCCACGAGAGAAACCCTAGACACCAGACATGCCTGTGGCTGTCGTTATGGAAACGGGATATTCCACAGAATTTTGGGGGTGAAGGAAATAGCTTTATTTCATTTGGCGTAGATAGAGCCGGCGGAAATCTCATTTATCTTTGTACTTCGTTCGGAAAGGAATTCCTCGCCTAAGGTAAGTGAGCTTAGGTTGCCAAATGTTGCGGTCGATTTTATATTTGTATACCTCCTTTCTTTGACTCGACTATTTCAGGCAACCCTGCTCAGGGTCTTTCTCCTGGCGATAGAACAGTACACGAAGGCTATTTTGGGACGGACCTTGAAATTTTGAACCGTGGTCAGATGAAGAGGTCGCTGCCCCATCCAAACTTACACATCAGAAGCATTCTCTGCCGAGAGCAATGAGGCGTTCCGAAAATACTGGCTCAAAACTTTTTGTTGGCTGATATAACCATTTTCCGAAATATCGCGATGAGTAGGCTTTGCGCAGTAGATGCATAAAATCTTGAATTGACTTGTTTCAAAGACGCCATTTTCCTCTGAAATCTTCTACGGCAAATTTGTTCTCCTCGCCGCTTGTCTTCGGTCACATTCTTTTAAAATTAAACTCAAGTTCTGCAGAGTTTCATATATTGTTGTTATACAGGATGACAATTATTGAGCTATATGAAATAAAAAATAAAATTTTCAAAAACTACCGAGTTCAAAATTAACCGCCAGGTTAAATCGGAGGTTAAAACACTCCTGAATAACCAAGAATCGGTTATTTTCGCCATCCCTAGCAAACTGTCTTTTGTCCAGTTTTGCTGATTTTGATATTTTTTATCGTATTTGCACTATCCCAAATTCATCTTCGGATGGACTGATGGTCGAAAAGAACAAGATAACCACCCTCAGAAAATAAACTGCGCAGGTGCGCTCCATTACATTGCTCTTTTAAATGCCTTATAAAATATTAAAATTGTTACTTGAGATCGTTTATCTCTGAAGTACAGATATATCATCGGTATACTGCAAAAGAGTCAAAAGAAAAAGAATAAATAAATAAAAAAAGGTATAAGCTTTTATTCAAAACTAGCAGTACGCGCGCGGCGTTGCCCGTGGCATAATGACTTCAACAAAATAAGCCCAAAAAAAAGCCCAAAGTTTTGAAAAAGAAATCAAAACATTTATATTATTGATTTCGCCCTCGATTTTTAGACGCATGAACTTGAGCGAGATGAATAACGTGTTCTTTTAACTAAAGATATCAGCATACACCGAGGAGCCAAAATATTATGACCATACCCACGTTTTTCAATGAACTCGTCTGGATGACGTGGAGGGCACGTGGTTAACTGAGAATGGTATTTAACTGCTGCTGGAGAAGGTAAGTAATCATTCTTGCATTTACTTTTGCGAGTGATGGGAAAGGCTGCTGATCTAAGCGAATTTGATGGAGTGCAGATCGCAATGGCCCGAAGACGAGGAACGAGTATCATCGAAACTGCACGAATGGTAGGTTGTTCACGATCTGCCGTTGTTAGTATTCATGCAAAGTGGATAAATGACGGTGACACCAGCAGTAGACTCCAAGGTGTTGGTCGTCCACGCGTCAGCAAAGAAAAAGGACGTCGGAGACTATCCCGCTTGGTAAAGCAAAATCGGCGCCAGACAGTGGCTCAGCTGACAGCCCAATACAATGCAGGTCCAAGCGCAAGTGCTTCGGAACACACAGTTCAGCGGACACTGTTGGATATGGGACTGTGCAGCAGACGCCCCACTCGTGTGCCTCTGTTGACCAAGCGTCATCGTCAACTACGCCTACAGTGGGCCCGGGAACATCGAGACTGGACCATGAATGGGTGGAAGAGAGTTGCCTGGTCAGATGAATCCCGATTTCTCATTCATCACGTCGATGGTCGTGTCAGGGTACGCCGTCTGCCAGGCGAACTGTTGCTTCCCTCTTGTACAGCAGGTCATACACAGGCTGGTGGTGGTGTTATTATGCTTTGGGGACGTTCTCATGGGTGGCTCTGGGACCCGTAGTTGTGGTAGAACAGACCATGAAAGCTGGGAACTATCTGAACATCATTGCGGATTAATTGCACTCTTACATGGCGTTTGTCTTCCCAACTGGAAATGGAATCTTCCAGCTGGACAACGCCCCATGTCACAAGGCTCGGATTGTGTTGGAGTAGTTCGAGGAGCATACTGATGAATTCCACTTAATGTCCTGGCCACCTAACTCGCCGGATCTTAATCCGATGGAGCACATTTGGGATGTCATGGAGCGACAGCTTAGAGCTCAAACACCACCATGCCCGAATATCTCGACTTTGCGCGACCGCTGCTTAGACATTTGGTACAACCTGTCTCCAGACGTGTACCAAAAACTTGTGACATCTATGCCCAGGCGAGTTGCAGCTGTTCTGAAGGCCAAAGGAGGCGCAACGCGTTATTGAGTAGGTGGTCATAATGTTTTGGCTCTTCAGTGTATATTCGCGACTATCATAAAGTATAAAATAAATAAATCAAATGATTCTTGGATCAGTAAAATGAAGTAATTGAGATTAGCTGACGCAATAAAATGATCGAGAGTATGACGTGACTTTCGCTTGATACCGCTAGCCAATCGGATATTAGAAATGTATTCTGGGAACTGTGAGTAACCTTGGGTCGGTCGAAAGCTTCGTCGGTTCGGATATGCGAGAGAAAATGTTTTGAACTGATCAATAAAAAAATTCCATAGAAAATCGAAGAAAAAATATATTTTAACCATTCTTGTTTTAAAACACGGATAAATATTCAGGTTTGTACCTTAAACCAGCGGGAGTGCCCTCCCCTAAACTTTCTCGTATACTTTTCAAACATTTGTCATTTCCCTTCCCCC
>BGPR01047076.1:0-11879 GCA_013235015.1 Araneus ventricosus
AATTATACAAGAAATTAATACTTTTTATTCTCTAATATGATAAAATACTTTTGAAAAAAATGCAGTTTCTCTTTTTAAGTTTATAGGCTTTTACTAAACCGGCACAATTAATAACAAAATAGAGCAATAGTGAAATAATACATTCATTAATGATTTTTAAAATAGCTACAATATTAATTTCCTGCACATATTATCACCAATTCCTTCTTAAGAATTGAAAAGTAGTTTTCGTGTTGCTTCAAAACGGGACGTTAATATAACTAAACTAAACTGATCTCTCATATCAGTGTGAAGGACGTACTATAAATTAAAAGCAAAGTAAATGTGAAGAAGCTGTTTTGAAGATAAAAAATAAATATGTAGATAAGTCTTTGGTCTTTTCGGTTAGTTTACATACTAAAGATTTTAGACAAAACTTTACGATAATGTATCAAATAACTGAAAAATTCCTGAAAAAACTAGTGAATTCTTAAATTCCGACAGAAGGTAAGTGGAAATATGTTAGTTTACTGCAAATTATAAAGAAAAGAAGACAAAAATAAAGCAAATCAATATCAGAAAGCGCAGAAGAGAATGTCATCAAGGAAAAAAAAATAAAAACTGAAAAAAAATGAATCTATCGAAATTGTCAAAAAATTTTATGTTTCTACAGAAAATTTAAGTAAATAAGAATAATTAATTATTGTTTATAGCACCAGTTTTAAATTAGCATAGAATATCAGTGAATATATGGAGAAAAATTAATAGAATTTGAAAAATTTTGACATTTTTCATAACACTAAACTAATATATGACAATCGTTAAATCAAAGTTACAGCTTAAGAGATAATGACAAATTGTTTTGAATATTGTTTTTCATGAGAGAACTTTTTTCACTAAAAAATATCTATTGAATTACAGAGCTTTAAAAATTCTTAAAATTTGCATAATATAGCGAGTCAAATTTTTCGTAGGTTATTGATTAAAAAGGAAAAAGGAATTGTGAAACAAAACTAATTTGTTCGTTACATTTTTTCAAATATTATTAATTTAAATTTTTAATGTATCCGACTGTGTTCGGAGACATTTTTTGTAAAAATAACTTATATATATATTTTAATGCTATTTTTTCAAATGCATATATTATAAAACTATGAAAATATTGTAAAATTAAGCTTTGAAAATAATATTTTTTTAAAAAACTGAGAAATTTGAAGAAAAATGACTAAAATATTTGCCTTACGCTAACAGCCATAGACAAAATCATATTCTAAATATACATAAATCGTTGTAGGAGTACATTTTATGATAAGTATCTGTGTTATGCTCTAAAATCTCTTCAAAATAGTTTTGAGGTATAGTTGAGCATAGTTACTAAACTGGTAATTTTTCATATAAAATACTTTTCGTTTATATTTAAACACTTAAAAATATTACTTGATTTTAAAATTGACCTGAGTTTTTAGAGGAAAACATCAAGCATATTACAGAAAACAATCTCAGAAAATTTCATATCAATACTTGAATAACGTTTTGAGAAATCATTGCTACGGTGGACAGTTTTCATCAAAAATATTATTTCTCAGAAAAAGCATTTAAAGTTTTCTTGCAACTTAAAATAATGCTTACAGTTCGGTAAAAAACAGCTATAACTCCATTTGCAATTCACGTAGAGTAAAAAGTGAGACAATTTTAGAAAGATGATTAAACAGGCTACAACATTAAGTCATAAAATTTTTTTGATAATTTAATCGAAAACGGCGATTTTAAACCAGTCAGATCCTTAAGTAGTTTAAAAACTTTCTCATCCTAAATAATCTTATTAAACTTCAAACATTCCCTTGCAAAAAGACATAACGCTATTCCGCAGGAGTAGATAAGTAGTAGTAATAGTAGTAATTCACACTTGATTATGTGTTGTCTTTAAATTACGATATCTTAAGAAGTAAACTCATTTCCCGCGCTTCGAGTGCAACTGCAATAGCTTATGATATATTCGTTGAAATCGTAGCTTACTTTGAAGAGATAAAAGCACTCACTCTGAACTTGATTTTATTTTATACTACCGATTTCAAAATTAAAAGCAACATAATATAACTAAAATCGTAGAAGTGTTATCATAAAGGAATCATAGAAGGTGATGTCGGATTAGGAATGCACGATTTAATGAATTAATTCTGTTGCATAATACCGCAACGACAGCCTTTTATAATAAAACAAAACTGATACCGAAGCCTCGATGTCGCATCGGAAATATAAAATTATATACATTGTATATTAGTTTAAAAATAGTGGGAATTTAGACAATACCTTTTCAAAAAGAATAGCAGCATTTTGGTATGATGAAAATATAGTTAGTGCAAAACGACTTATCTAAATAAGTATCTGATCTGTGTTAAATAATTTAATCTACACACAATTGAGAAGGGTAAAGAGGGCTGTGTTTAACAAAAAAAAAAGTTGGAAGACACTGTCGGGATCCGAAATAAAATTGATTGAAGCCATTGTAGCAGGTAACCATATATTCGATGATAATAAAAAATGAGTATTCAGTAATTGAAGGGAGTGCTACTAATTGACACTAATACTGAGGAGATTAAGGAAACGCTTAAGATAGAGATTTTATGGTAGGCGAAATGAAACAAATTAAGGAGATATGTAATGGCTGAAGTCTCCCTTTTTTCCAAAAGTTTTTGTCCTCGCCGAAAATAATTAGAACATTTAAAAGCACGTCAGCCTATTTTTACATCATGTGCAGAGAAAGTATATTAAATAGGTAATCAACCAATGTATCAACTGCCAGGTTAGGAACTGCAGATATAAAGGATGTCAACTATAACCCATATTTGTATTTTGCTTGATCTAACACCCGTCTCAAGAATTTTAGTACATTGGAAAAAATGTGTTATTTCGAAAATGTACAAATTTCGATGCACCACATGCAGCCAGTTATACGGCTGTCCCAAATATTAGATAAACCAGGTTTGTTTAACAGTTAAAATCTTTTGCGAACTCTCTTATCAGCAGCCGAACTACAATTAATGATGCGAAATCAGCAGCTTAACCCCACACTAGGAAGAGTGACAGGAAAAAACTTCCTCCACAACAAATGATGAAACTCCAGTCTCAGCTGGCTACTTAGTTTGTTCTATCCTTTAACAGAGGTTATGAAAACCGTAGTTTCCAGAAAAGATATATCAGGAACCACAGACACACAAACCAAAGATACTATCCTCGTCCTCGAAGATATCTTCGTGCTTTATGAAACACTGCTTGAATAATAGATATGGTAATGCGGCAAATTTCGTAGACGTCATGCTGCAATCGTTCCTTTCAAGTTCATCCACTTTCCTCACTGACGTGATTGAACTGCTGTAAATATGAATTCGGAAAAGCTGGGAAGCATCAGTGAAGTAAAATGCCGCTTTTGAAGCCTACAATTCGAGGAATTAAAAATTTCGTCTTGTCTGGGGTAAGTTTATAAGACCTTGAACTATTGGTTCTGTTTTTCAATATCAAAAAGTAATTGAAAAAGGTTTTGCGCTCTGTTGCATAGTTTCAAGCTCTTGGAACTCTACTTACCTTAGTCAATAAAGGTTTCGAAATTGAAATAATTAGCATAAAGCTCAATTTCAATTCATAAAAGGGCACAAGCAGAGGAGAATTCCACAAAAAAAAACCCCTCGAGCTTTCCCCGTACTCTACAGCAACTGCCCTATCGTCTAGAAGAGATGTATCTTTATATACTAGAGTTTTTCACGTAATATGTGAATGATGGTATAATTAGGAATTTATAATACGATTAAATTTATTTCAAGATGTAAAATAGATAAAGACGATTACTGTTTACAAATATAGATCTTTAAATTTTTTTTACCAAAGAAGTAGCTGTACTATATAAAACCATATAAAATGATTTTATGCACAATTTTCAATGTTTATGCCAATTTTATTCTGTGGGTATCCCTTAACTCTTTTCACTAAGGGCCATTCTATTTTTCACCACCTATGGTTCTGAGTTGTCAAAGACAGCAAAACCGGCAACTGTATAAAGGCCTTGTCTCATAACGATAAATATATTAAAGAATCACAAATTACTTATTTATTTTTATTCAACCTTTCATGATTTGTTGAATCGAAAAAGGCACAAAATTCAGAAGTGTTTACCAGATAATAAATAATGTTATATATTTTTAAATTGTGAGTTATTCATTCAGAAATTACCTTTCTGTTGAACGCCATATTATTTTGCTTTTCTTCTACCGGTGATGGCGCGAATTTCTATTATTATAAAACATTACTGAAAATAATTTGAAATATATCTCGAACCTTACTTACCTTTTTGCATATTAAATGTTTTACTCAAAATTTAAAGAAAATAATTCAAATTACTGAGTAATTGCTTTAAAATAACCCAGTGAACCGTTGAAAACCCAATAAAAAAATTGTAGAAAGATAGCGGTTTACTTAAAATTATAAAGAAAGAAAGCAAATCTACATCAAAAGGCACAGAGGCAATTCCATCAGAAAACAGATACTCAAAATCTAAATCCATTGAAAAAAAATTTATCTTTTTTTTTAAAAAAAATTTAATTAATAATAATATTTTTTTTATTTACAGCGCCAGATTTAAATTAACACAGAATACAGAATGCATGTGATTATATTCTTGGAGACTAAGTTATTTGAATTTTAGAAATATTAATATTTTATACAGCACTAAATAGAGCATAGCATAGGCATAACATACGTCAAATCAAAGTATTAGTGAAAGAAATAATGGCATGTTGTTTTGAATCCATTTTTTCACGGAGGAAACATTTTTAGAAAAATGTTTAGAATTACGCAGTTTTAAAAATTTCTAGAGTTATTTCATAAGATTACAGTATTTTTTCGTAGAATTATAGTTTAAAAAGGGCACAGGAATTGCGTAGCAAAACTAGACTGTTTGTTACATTTTTTTCAAAACTATAAATGTTTCATAAGAAGCATACTAATTTTCTAATGCCGAGGAATTGTGAATAATCTAATTCACCTTCAATTAGTAGCCTTCGCGGAATGACATAGTACCTTGCCGCGGGAACACGCGTGGAATTCACAGTTGATTAGATTAAATAATAAGTTTCTTTGCAGTCGTGCATCAGACAAACGTTGAAGTCTCAGCTTATAACACAAAGAAAAGTGTTGTCTCAATGTGCTTGATTTTTTCTTTATTACACCGCTGTTTTAATTAAGAACAGCGTTTTATTAAGGTTTTATAATAGTAACAAGATCTTACAGTACTGAAAAAAATCTGAATTTATATGTCATTATTTTTATTAAAAATAGTGGTACATTTAAATAAAAATATACCTGCCTGTGTTTTGATTATATCCGATGAAAACACGGTTAATCCAGAGCGTTTCAGCTAAAGGAGTACGTAATAAGTGAGAAATAATTCTATCTCGATGTTAATCAATCTAATAAAGAGGGCTTCCCCCTTTTTTTAAACACTATTTGTTCTGTTATATCGAAAGGTATATTTTGACAAAGAAACACAATCTCCAAGTGTTTACCAGAGTGCTAAAAATGTCATATTTTTCAAATTATGAATTATTCATTAAGAAATTGCCTTAATATTGAACGCAATATTATTTTGCTTTTTCTTACAGGTGATCGATCGGATTTCCATTATTCTAGAAAACTGAGAATAATTTGAAATAACTTAATAGTCGAACGTATAATTGGATATTTACTGTAGTACTCGAAAATATAAAACTGATAAAAGATAGATTTCATATCAGAACAAATGAAAGGACCACGAGTTCAAACTCTTCATCTTAAATTTAATATTGATTTTGTAAGTTTATTGTTTAGTAATTCTGGTTTATATTAATTCTCCAAAATTGTGTTAAACCTTTTAAAATCGTTAGAGTGATATTCCAAAAATGTTTCAAATTCCTCCATCGTTAATATTGCAACATTTCCTGACGAATAAAAAATTGTATTTTGTTACAGCTGATTTCAACTTAGTTTTCATTTAATGCTATTTAACTCTGAACTATTTAATATTTTATACTCCTTTAATTTTCTCTCATACTGATACAACACACGAATTTAATTAACTGTTTAAATTCCGAATGTGAATGATTTCTACAAAATGTGTTGCATTATCAAGTCGTTTCATCCTTTAATATTATATATCGATATGGCAAATAGCTTATTTGTGCATATCAAGTGTATTTCCAATCTTTCAATACTGTATATTGTAGATGCCACATGTTTTCATGAAGTCCTTTTCTCGCATGAATTGGTTTTGAACCCAAAATTTACCAGTCAGAATCTGTTTACAGTATTTCTTTTATTCCCAATTTTTTAATAAATACTTAATCGTTTTTCATAATTGTTTCAAGTCTGTATAGTTTGGATGTACAACGTTATATTGCTCACTTAAATAAAATGTTCAACATTCGTGTTAAAGCAAAATATTTTGAACGTCTGCATTCAACTTTTAGGTCCTTCTTTTATCACGAGTCTACTGTTTCTAGCGTTAATTACTTGGATATGTTTCAGATTTGGTTCTTTCCGCAGTTAGAAGAAAAAGTTCGAGGCTCCCTTTAGGAGCAGAACTGAGCTCCACCACATAGTCTAGTCTAATACATTGCTATGGAATATCACTATAACGATTTGAAAAGGTTTTAAAGAATTTTGGAGAATTAATATAAATCTTAATTACTATACAAGAAACTTACAAAATAATTTTTAAACTTTAAAGAAACAGTTTGAACTCGTGGTACTTCCATTTGTTCTGACATGAACATTTATTTGTTCATGGATGTTGAAATTAAAAAGTGCCTTAATGATGGAATGGTTGCTGAGTAGGGTGGATCGAATAAAAAAATCAATTTTTCGAGTATCGAATTCTAATAGGGCGCAGAAGTTATGTATTACCGTGCTAATCAAAGGAAAAATATTTAAAAACCCATATTTTTCATCTTAAAATCTCGTAAAGAGCGTAAAGCTTGGAAAAAATGACAAAATCAAAAATATTAAAAAAATCGTTGAAAGAAAAATCGATTTCTCGAATATTTAATTCTAATAGGGTGCAAAAGTTGTGTATTACCATGCTAATGAGAGGAAATATATTATACTATTAATCTTCAGTTCGCGAAAGAGCCGATATTTTGTAAAAATGACAAAAAACAACAATATTTAACTCTACGCTAAAATTTTAAAGGCTATAGATTTTGGTTTCTTATAGGGTATAAGTACTTCATTTTAGTTACATGAGGATTGAAAAATTATATTTAAAAACCATGCACTACATTTTGAGTTCGCCCAAAATTTTAGATTTTAGGTGAAAAATGAAGGCTTTTACAGTTGAGCAATTAAATTCATTGTGGTATGTTGAATAATAAAATGCAATCTTTCTATGTTCAAGACCAAACGGACGGAACCATTCAGCACACGCACCCATTTTTGGAGCGTTAGCAAACGCGCGGGTTCATTTTGACCCCAAATTGTTAGACTCTTACTCTTTATTTTATTGGCTATTTGTACAAAAATAAAACATGGTGAAAGTATAAGAAAATGTTTTCGTAAAAATTACTTGTATTTAAGACACAAATGCGATTTTAAATGAGGAAAAGGAAAGTTGAACTTATATTCCTTTTTTCTCCTTTTATGTATTCTTTTCTTCTCCGCTGAGCACGTTAGTACGCTTCCGTAGCCATAATGTTAAATTAACCTGAAACTTTAGCACACGCACAGGACAATTTGACCCCAACGCCCACAATAAAAAGTGAGAAACCTCGTTTCATCGGTTTTGGCTTTCTTATTCTCTTCTTCTAGCTCCCTATGAGCGTACAGGAAGTAACATGGGCAAGTGTTTAGGAATTCCTAGAATTTTTTAACAAAAGAGAAAGGGTGGGGTTAAAAAGACCCCATGCGTGTGCTGACTGGTTAATGGCAAACCAGAAAGGATCATATGTCTTCATAATGTAATTCACAAGCATTTTCAGTTCGCTTGTAAGCTTGTTTGGGAAATTAACAAGCAATAAGACCCTGTGTGCGCATGTCAACTGTCGGGAGTGACTGAGAGGTCCAGGATCTCGTATGGCCAGACCTGGAGCGGATTGTCCTTTCTGGATTGCTCTGATAATATTCAGAAAGTGCTGTTGATCTTTACAAATATCAGTTTTATTTATATTAATTTAATTTAACTCAATTTCTTTGAAATTTATAATGGGCAATTTCTTGCAATCAATCAGTTGTTTGCCTATTTCCCCAGAAAATGACGCTGGTTCCGTCATTTCTAAGTCGAAACATTCAAATAAATGTTTAAATGGTAGCTCGTTGAAGTGAAGTAAGCATATGAACCATTGAAACGCGCTCCGATACACACAATATGTTCACAACAATATGATTCCAGTTCATTAATGTCAACATCATTATCTTACAGGTACTTAAGAAAGCACTTCACTATATCACTACCGGTTCCACCTGATGGTGTGACGTGACCGACATATTGCCCACGTCTTTCCTTATTCTTCGGTATATTTTAGCTCTTATTTTTTTTAAAAGATAGTATTATCTTTTCTACCATCAAAATATATTCCCTTTGTTATTATTATCGGATACATAGTTTGTCCTATATCTAGTCGTGTCTTCAGTCTCTCTGTCCTTATCTTGCTTTTATCGATCACTAGCGACTCGCGTTGGGTGACATTAGTGTGATTCGTGAACCTGGTGAGCAATATGTTGGTCTCGTCACACCAGTAAGTGGACATATAGACAAGTGCATTCTTAAGTATCTGGAAGATAATGATGTTCACATTAATGATGTGTAATCATTTGGATGTAATCGTACAGCAACAAACACAAGTTAGAAAAAGGTGCAATCCACAACATAGAGCTTAAAATTCTTATTAGAGCTCCCGCTGCAGTGGTTCATATGATTACTTTACTTCAATAAGCTACCATTCAAACATTTATTTGAATATTTGGACGGAGAGACGACGGGACCAGCGTCATTTCTGGGAAAATAGGCAAACAGCTGAATAATTGTGAAAAATTTCCCATTATAAATTTCGAAGAAATTGACTTAGATGAAATCATTTTAAATAAAACTGATCTTTGTAGAGACCAACGGCACCTTCTGAATATTTTCAGATCATTCAGACAGGACAATGCTCTCCAGAACTGGCCGTAAGGGATCCTGGACCTCTCAGTGACTCCCGATGGCCGATATGTGAAATCCGGGTCCTACACTTGTTCATTTCCCAAACATGCCTCACAAGCGAACTGAAAATGCGTGTGAATTACATTATGAAGACATTTGCTCCTTTCTGGTTTGCCATTAAGAGATATCACTCCATTTGGTCTTGAAAATAGAAAGATTGCACTTTATTATTTAAAAAACCACAATGAATTTAATTGTTCAACTATGAAAACCTCCACTTTCACGAAAACTCTTAAAATTAGGGCCTTTTGCGCGAACTCAAAACGTACTGCATGGTTTTTAAATATAATTTGTCCTCCTCAGCTAATTAAAATGAAGTACTTAGACCTTATTTGAGACCAAAATCTGTAGCCTTTAAAATCTTAGCGTAGAATAAAATATTGTTGTATTTTTGTCATTTTTTTCCAAACTTTAGAATCTTTTCGCGAACTGAGATTACAAGTATAATTTTTTTCCGTAGTTGTCCTTTGATTAGCATGGTAATACACAACGTTTGCGCCCTATTAGAATCTGATACCCGAAAAATCGATTTTTTTCGACCCACCCTATTGCTGAGCAGATGACGACCTCATTCCTTTTTATTGATACCCAAGAATTAACTCCCTGAGATTTCTTCTTTTGATCTACATAAAAGACACAGGGTTTTTTCCCGCTACTACCGGCGAACATTAACGAACTGAAAGTGGGAAAACAACGAACGTGCTTCAAAAGGGCTGGATTAGTTATCCTGTCTAATGGATATTTTTCGTGTTTTTGGTAGTGGCCATAATTGAAAAGATATATTATTATAAATTTTAAAATGTTATTTTTTTATTTAATTTGACTAAAAAAAGTTCCAACTAGCCATTGTAATTGCATTGGTATACGGGGCGGATTGGTACCATAGCTAAAACAATTTGTAACACTCTGATTTCTTTGGAATCTCCTATTAGTGAAATATCAACCTACTTCAATTTGAAATTCGATTATATATGGCTAGACGATATTACTTTGTTTTGACCAGGTAGGCACAGATTTTATATGAATCAAAATTGATTCATATAAAATCTGTGCCTACCTGGTCAAAACAAAGTAATATCTTCTAGCTATATATAATTACAATTACGTATTTCTAAGAAATTGTGATACCGCAAGTTAAATTGTGAACAAGAATTTGCATTGTTCTTTAGAATATGTTCCCACACATAATCTCTCTTCATAACATTCTTTCTCAAGAATTCCGCTACGGCATTATTTTAACATATAGAAAGTTTTAATCGACACAGATCTATTTCCTGAAACACACATACACGCACGCACGCACATACACACCACACACATCTTTTTCAAACACTCCAGCGTTTTTATTAAATTCTTGAAAAATTCAGGTAAAAGAAATGTTTTCTATGTTACAGTTCTACTTATAAAAAAACTTGAGCTTTGAGTTTTACGTCTTCGCTTATCTTAATACTGGCAGATTAGTTTGAAGGCAATTTTTATATCGTTATTTACCAGCTATGTAATGTTTATTTTCCGACATTTAGACGAAGAATATTTAATAAATTTCATTTAACACTCACCGGCTTCACCAACATATCCAAATTTGTGTACGGCGCATGAAAGACGACAGGGAAGATTCACAAAACAAACATGTCACAACATATAAAAACACAGTGGGAAAAATCAAGAACATACAACAGACAGGTCTAACATTCAGAAAAATTTAAAAAATACTGAGAAAAAAACAAAGAATAACAACTAAAACTAAATTTAAATGAATATCGATTACAAAATAAAATTTCAATACGGAATTTAGATGAAACAGGAAAAGGACGAAATGAGAAAAATATAAAAAAATTATAATATAAAACAGAAAATACATGCGTCTGTCTGTAGGCCACAAGAACTCCTAAACGATGAGCTGTAGCGACATGAAATTTAGACACAACATTCTGGGGTGCATTTCTAGTTCGACTGTGCTATTTTCAACTTTTTAAATAAAAATACTCAAATACAGTGGTACCTCCGAAAAGCGGACAGTCACGGGACCAAAAGTTTTGTCCGTTTTTAGGAGGTGCCCGCTATTGGGGAGGATAAACTTTTTATAAAAAAAGTTTTGCACTTCTATTTGACATTTGATTGTAAATTACGGCTGCAATTTTAATTGAAAAGGAAAAACTAATTAGGTAAGAAAAGAATAACTATTTACTACTTTACCTTTTAATCGTGTGCTAATCCTTTTATCTTGCATTAAAGACCAAGCCCCTCAAAACAGGTTTTTCGCCTCTAAATTCCAAGAAACAAGGGGAGTTTTGGAAGAACATTTTAGAAAGAAAGGGTGCGGGGGGCAGAAGAATGCCATTGTGCACATTTCAATGTCGAATTTCATTGTGTGAAGCACGGAAGGGAGGAGTCGGGAAAAGTTCGTTGTAAAGACGCATAAACATATATTTTTAGCTTGCTTGTTAAAATAATTTTGAAATGTTTGCCAAAATAATTGAAAGCTTTTCAAAAATACATGTCCGCTATTCGGAGTGTCCGCTATCCAGAGGGAATAACATGGATTGTCCTATATAGAAGGACCGGGACTCGTAAAAATGTCCGTTAATTAGAGGTGTCCGCTATTCGGGAGTGTCCGTTAAGGGAGGTACCACTGTATATATATATATATGAAAGATCAGGCTTTATTAAGGTGAAAGGC
>BGPR01047077.1:0-11879 GCA_013235015.1 Araneus ventricosus
CGTCCGTTTGTTCTGCGTTTCAAGATGCCTAAAGCGTAGCAGCTCTCTAATGAAGAAGTGAGTAAAATTCTGCATTTGAAATTACTCTGTAAGACTGTTAAGGAAATATTGAAACTTTTAAATCGTTTAAAAAGCATCATTTATCGTGAATTAACTCGTAAGACGCCATATGAGCCAAAACCTCGTTCGGGAAGACCAGGTGTGACGGATATTCGCAGTGATAGACGGATACAAAGAATGGCTTCAAGTCAGAAAATGTCGGTTCGCGAAATTACTGGGGTTTCCCTGTTGCAAATCTCTAAGAACACTGTTCATAGACGAATTATAGAATCTGGTTATATGATCCACGCAAAAATGGCTCGCCGATTACCACTCTCAAAGCTTCACATTAGTAAGATGTTACAATGGACTCGTAATCATATGTCATATGATGATAAATGGATGGCTGTCCTTTTCAGTGATGAAAAAAATGGAACCTAGAGGGACCTGACGGGAATATAAAATATTGGCATGATTTACAAAAAGAGCCCAGGAGCTTTTTCAGTAGGCAAAGTGGTGGTTGATCTGGATGGTGTGGGCGGCTTTCAGTTTCAACGGTCAAGTGGGTTTGGCCTTTTTAGATGGCCGACAGAATTCTCCTAAATACATAGAAACACTAGAAAATCATCTTATGCCATTTGTAGAAAACATAGGGGGACGAAATTGGTAATATCAGCATGATGATGCTCCCATCCATATCTCCAATGCTACGAAAAAATATTTAAACTCGAAAAATGTTACTGTTTTTGAGTGGCCACCGATGAGCCCTGATTTAAACCCAATTGAAAATGTGTGGGGCATTATGTCTCGGAAGGTATACGAGAATGGAGGGCAATTTTATTCAGTGAATGCCTTGAAGACAGCCATTGAAAGTGTATCGCACAACTTGAAACCAGAGATATTACAAACCTTAATTATGTCGATGGAAAAACGTGTATACAATGTCATACTGAAAAATGGAACGACTTTAAACTATTAAGAACATTATATTAAGCACCTTTTGTTGAAATGTCATATATTCTATAAACTTTTGGTACACCTAATATTTCCATTTTGTAATATAATTGAAATGCAAATTGTTATTTTTTCTAAATATTTCGTTCAATGCAAGTCGCATATGGTTTGAATAAACATATTTGTAATTGGGATTTGTATGCCTTTCCGTTTTGCTAAAACATATATTTTACCAGAGTCTATAAACTTTTGGGACAGAGTGTAATTATAACTGAACACCTTGTAACTGAATAGTATCAATTGGTACGACGTCTCAGTTAAGAGTTTACCTTACCATCACTTAATAACTGAAACACTGTCTTAAGCTTTGCTCTGATCACCACAAATAACAAATGCAAGATGCATAATACGAGGAACTTCTAAAAGCAAGTTTCGTCATGCTATTCCACAAGGAAGATGTATTACAAACAGAACCATACAATGGCATAACAAAATACAAACTTTTGGCTATTTTTTCACATATTCGCCACCGACATTGATACATTTGTCGTACCGTGAAATCAATTTCAAGAAACCATCCTGGTAACAGTCGGTGGCGAGCGATTGAAGGGAGTTCTTCACAGCCTTAATGCCAGTTTGATGAGCATGATCGGAAATGACGTTCCGATAGTGCCGACTTCAATGCAGGAAAAAGGTGAAAATCTGATGGGGCAAGATCGGGACTGTAGGCCGGGTGATCCAGTCTCTCCCATCCCAGGAAATTAATGTGTTCTTTTGTGTCCCTTGCTGTGTGGGGTCTTGCAATATCGTCTAAGAACAAACCCCTCAACTCAAGAACCCTGGTTGGGCTCCCCATCAGACTTTCATCTTTTCCTGCATTGAAGACGGCACTATATGGACGCCACTTCCGATCATGCTCATCAAACTGGCATTAAGGCTGTGAAAAACTTCTTTCAGTCGCTGGGCACCGATTTTTACAAGGTTGATTTCTTGAAATTGATTTCACGGTACGTCAATGTCGGTGGCGAATATGTGGAAAAATAGCCAAAATTCTGTATTTTGTTATGACATTGCATGTCTCTGTTTGTAATAAAGTTTCTTTTTTAAAAAGCATAACGAAACTTATTTTCGAAACGTCCCTCATAGATTCAACACTTCATTTGGCACGGGGCACGTGAGACATGCAGCACCGGAACATGAATTGAATAAATTAAGAAAAATAGTAATTTTAAAACAAATAAATGATTTTTAAAAAATTTAAAAAAATAGCATTTATATGCAAATTTTTGCAGATCTTTAAAGATAATTATAGATATTTAAAAGAATTTTTTAAAAATATACGTACTATTTAAGTAAGAATTCTCTTTGTATTTCAACTCATAACGTAAAGACCCTTATTTTCATTTTTGCTGCTTAAATGAGAGAAAAACTAATCATCTGAAGAAGTTAGTGAGTAGTTTTATAAATATGCCTATTTTTGTTTTCCTAGCAAACAACATGTTTTCGTACTGTTTTTGCTCCATCTGTCATGCAAAAATAAATATACGAATCCAGTACTTTCTACGCTGTTTTCCAATTTCAAGCTTTTATCACTACTATGCTCTAATGCATCCAAAGATGTTTTTTCTCATTATTCTCGATAGTTTGCTTTTTTCTTTATAAAACATATATTTTGACGCTCGAACTGCTTTTCAGTTTCAATCAAATAAACAAAAAGAAATGTTTCCATATCATTGAGTTAATTGACTTTCGCTTCGATGATATCTAACGAGAGAAAAAAATTGTTTTGCTGTTACTTTGGTAAAACCACTTACGAAATCAATAAGTACACAGATTCTTTCTTGGAGAGAATTTTTGAAATAATTGCTTTTATATGAGGGTCAGTGTTACTGAAGAAAAGAAGGAAATTTGAATTCACATACTTCTAAACTGGTTCTTTTGCGCTCGAAGAAGTATGATTAGTTCTTTAAAAAAATGTTTTTAATTTTAAAAAATGTGATTAATGGTACAACGTTCTGTAGCAGCAGATAAAACAATAAAGATCACCACGTGTGATACACTTTTGATGGGTGAAATATTTTTAATACGCGTTAGGAGAAATTCACGATGCTTTTAAAAAAAATTCGGTGCATTAGTTAATCTTCACTGGATTGAAAGATTTCATAAGATTGTCTGTTACTCAAATTACTCAATCTAGTTACTCAAATTTCTAAAAATATAAATGAGAACTCTTAGGTCAGCCGTTAATGTTAAAATGCTATTCCATAAACATAAACTCTAAATTTATTTAAAACTGTCTTAATGCTTCAGAACTGTCTTTAATCAGAAATTTTATTAGAAATTTGTTAAACCAGATTCTTCCTCTACAATCTTCGCCATATAGACCTCTTCTCATGTCTATCCTTCATACATACGCATATAAAGGAGTCGAGATGGTTTCTTTTATCTATGTTTCACTAGAAATCAACTTTTACGTGCATTGAACATTTAACCCCCATTTACATTTGACGAGTGAGACTCGTCATCTGCTTACTTGGGCGAAGTTACGGTGGACGAGTCTGACTCGTCATCTGAATTTAAGAAGAATTATTGGAGCAAGTGGTCCTGCCAAATTATAATATCTGTGGGTGTTCTACAAGTAGCGATGCGCCACATCGTTTGCAAGCGAAAAATTGGGCACATTTTCCGGAGAATATTCCGGCAACAGAATTAAAGAAACACCCTACAAAACGGTGTCGCGTATGTTATAAACATAAAATAAGAAAAGAAACCACTAAAATGCTGTTTCAAAAATATATTTATATCACCAATATAAGTATATTCCAAATAAAATGCATTACTTTTACATATTAATCCATATAGGGACAAATTAAATCCATCCCATGGGCATAAAAATCTTCAAATAATTCAGTACTCAAAGGGTTAAACTACCTTTATTCGTTCTTATTATGTGAAACAACACACGCATATCATTGTAGCCATTATCCAAAGGAAGCGATCTCTTGATCTGCGGTCCTTTTCACTGAAGTTTGTATATGTACAAAATTTCTACTAAAATTGGAGTTTGCTTCATTCCCACGCGGACAAACACTAACAATTTACATGGCTGTATGCACCTGAATGCTCTCCATCTTTAACATTTGTACACATACAAAATTACAGAAGTTGATGGGATTTTGAATTATGAACAAAAACGTTTAAAAATGCAAAAGTAAGTAATTTACTAAGAAATGATGTTTAATGTAATAAGTAAAAGAATATGAAACCCTGAGTTAAATAATGAGCAATTATATGTTGAAAAATCTTTTTTGCATTTGCCAAATTTCATTTGCATTATCTGTCAAATCGTACTAAATTTTTATTTGCAATATTTTTGTTAGCATGAGTATTAAAAAACGAACTACTTGGATTCAAGTCAGTACAACTGTACATAATTTGCTCTATTTAATACCTATACTTTAGTCTCTCGCCTTCTTATTATACGTTGCTATTTCAATAACGAATTCGAAACAAAAATACATAATATTTGTCCACAAAAGTATGGCATCCTTTCTTTCATCATGCATCAGTTTTTTATGTTTTTACACTGTGGCCAACCATAGAAGTATGGGAATACTAATGTTCTAATACAAAAAATAAATGGAAAAATATGAAAATAAAACAAATCGTCCTCTCTTTTCTTTGTTATGGATGTGTAATAATTTTCCTCTTATTTGTTTATACACAATCCAAAACTCTCTGCTTTCTTATTTTACCTTTTCATGTATTTCATATCTGTACATTCCTGAATAAAACCTTTGAAAAACTTCCCACTTGCTTTTGGAAATATGTGCCAAAAATTCATTTCTGTGAACTTTTATCACGAAATTGTTTATGGAAAACGGAATCCATTCTGTCAAATATCTCACCGTAGAAGCAAAGAGGTTGCTTGCTCCCACATAAACAAATAAAAAACAGGCCACTTGAGCCATCCACACCAGGGACTCCCAACACCGAAGGGTATCTTCCATTTTTCATCATTGTCCCATTTCTCATCGCTAGGCTTGTAAGGACGCGAAAGTAATTGCCTAACGTGAGTAAGTAATCGCAGTGGAAAGAGGTTTGTTTTCAAGCTGAGCTGAGCTCACGCACTTAGTTGGTGTCCCTGCATCAAATTACATCTTTCCCTGCAACCAAGTAGACCTGGTATTCAGGAGGATAGGATTTATACGCGTTGAACGAAAACCTAACAAACACTGAGAGGATTATTGTTTGTTCTCAAGCCTGCAAATCTGTTGTTATTTCTTGGTATTTGTTTTAAGGTAAGAAACTTTATTTCCCTCGTTTGCAGGTTTCTTTTCTCTCCCTAAGTTGCATTAGGGTAAATGTTACCTTTTAGCATGAAATCCTGATAATGTTAGAAAACTAATAAAGATTGTTGACTTTATTTATAAGCTGTTCTTTACAGAAATATACATCATTGTCAGGAATTTTAAAATAGTTTGACAAATAAACTTCGAAAAAAGATTAAAAATAGAGGGTGTCCGAAAATTTTAGCCAATTTGAATTAATTGTTGAAATATTCTCAAAGGTTATCAGTATGAAAGAAAAGAAGAGTGAAACGGTCTCTGTGAGAAACTGTAATGAATTTAAATTGGCGCATCTCCGATTATGCAGCAGTTATGGGGTTAGTTTTATGTGTCCCGTACGATTCATAGTCGGAGTTTGCAGATTCCTGAAAAGCCAGGAATTGACACACCCATATCCTTTGATTATAATGTACGCTAAAGAAGCCTTGAGTGCCTACTTGGTATAAAATTCTCCTTTCATTTTTAATATACTGAAAGCGTGGATCAGTCACTCTGATGGTTAAAATGCGTGACAAAATAAATAAGCGAAAACTGCCAATATAGAGCCAGTTATGGTGAATGATTGTCGTGTCCAGAGAAGCGCCCGGTTTGACGAGTGGTTTTACAAGAGGCAAACCCTTCTGCAGAAGGAACCTGCGGAAGTGGTCTCCTTTAGATTTTCGCATATACTCCATGATAAAGGTGTCATCCCACCGCATGGAAATTGGGCACCTTGGGCAGGAGTGGGACCACCACAAGTACTCAGATTTTTACTGCAATCGGAATCGAAGACTGCTGAAAGGAGAAAGGTTAGCAATTCAAGCTGGAGTATCCCCCTCGCATATCATGCACAATATGGCGGGTTTATTATTCGCTGTATAATGAAAAAACCGAGTATTCATTTTCGACCGATTGAAACTAAAATTTTGTACAAATCTGCAAGAATGGTTTGAATATCGCATAACAAATTTCATTTATCTAAGTCATGTCATTTTTTAGTTATTGTGTTTACATGCACGTGAATATGCAGACAACAGAGAGTCAACCCGTTTACGGACTTGGTTCAAAATTTGATGCAGAACCACAATTTGGATGATAAAACTGTAAACCGAATTTTATTCGTCAAACTATTTTAAATTTTTATGTCATCGCGTTGACAGCACACGGATAGACAGACTTCTCGTGGGCGGATTTCATCCAAAATTAGAGAGAAATAAAAAAAAATTGGCGTATAGACCACATACTAAATTTTACAGACCAACTTCTCGAGGGCGGAGTTATCCAAAATTGGAATGAAATAAAATAAAAAAATGGCTTAAAAACTACATGCCAAATTTTAACTCAAACCATTTTTGAGTTATTCTGTTCATAGGCAGAAAGACAGACATAATTCCGTTTTGGGGCGAGGGTGAGGACTCGGGGAGATCTAAAACGTGCAAATTAATAAAAATATCGTGGTCGAATTTTTTACCAATTAGAATAACTTCTCTTTGTATACTTCGTATAAGAGAAACTAAAATTCCACTTTGACATGATAGACAAACTCAATCCATATGCATTTTTTGGCAATTACTATGATATTCATATTTTAATACAATAAAAAAATCTGGTACTATTTCGCTTTCTACGGATATTATTGGGTTATTCTTATTATTACCGTTTTCTTCTTTTACGTTACCTATACTTTTGAAAGTCGTATTTATAATTTCTTATCTAGTTACCTTCTTTCCGATACTACACTACACTGTAAAAAAAATTAGTGTAACACAACACTAAAAATGGTGGCAACTACTTTACACCAAAAGTGGTGAAGTAAAACAAATTATTCTTGGTGTAGTGAAACACCAAAGATAATTCTTGGTGTAATCAAACACCAAAGATAATTCTTGATCTAATCAAACACCAGGAATGTTCCTTTACACTACTTTTGGTGTAAAGTAGTTGCCACCATTTTTGGACTTCAGTAGCACTAAATCTAAATAGCACTAAATCTAAAAAAAAATCAATCCGTAAGATTCATTAGCTCCGACAAGTTCTAAACTGAAATCAACAAAAAATTATTTAAAATAATCGAAATAAAACTTTGAACAGCAAGAGTGAAAATAAATATTGTCACACAAGAACACACTATTCCATCGTAATTCAAAGACTGTGTGAATTATATTAAAACAGTAAACAAATAAGAATAAAATAAAATCAGCTGTCTTAGTATCGTCTGTTATCTCAGGTGGGGAAAAAATATGCAAAATATTTACATCCATAAAAAACAAAATATCGAATATTAATGAATGAAATATCAGAATAGGCTAAAATTTTCCAGTGCTTTCAAATATATACAATTTTTAACTGTATCTGTAATGAATAAAAAGATAGAAATTTGAACTTCAATAAAAAGTTTGAAAAAAGATAAGAAAAAAAAGGGTTGCAACAAAAATGTCCTGAAAAAATGCTTGCCAAGAATTATGCCAAATTAATATTTCTTCTGTTTTCACATTCGTGCATTTCTTAGGTTTTTCTTTTTTGTAATGTAAATTTAATAAATTCCATTTTTCTGATTTAATTCTTCAGAATTATTGCGACTCTTGTTATTAGAATTGATATTAATTTGCTTTTCCCACTTGAAACAAAATTCTAAAAAATCATTGGTGAGAACTTTTTAGTTTTGTTGGAGAATTTCATATTATACTGAACAATTCCACAGGAATACAGATTTTGCTTTACTTAATAACATTTTATTTAAAACAGGCATTGAGGCAAATGAAATATTGTTCTACAAGTTAAAATGTCAAGGATTATATTGGTAACCCAGGCTGCTATTTCTTCACCAATTAAGAGCGAATGAACTTATGCTTTTTCTGAATGTATTTCATCAGAAGCTCAGAATATTGTTACATTATTGCATCTCAAAACGAAATTTTTGCGATACAATTTAGAATAACAACAAATAATTAAGGATGCATACACTGATTCAAAAAATAAAATTGTCTCGTAATTCAAACTTACGGAGAATATTAATGAGGACAAATTCGAACTAGGCTTAGTAAAGAAAATTTCCGAAGTATAGCATGTCTAATATACAAATTAAATGTAATAAAATTCTTAAATACAAATGGCATACATATAAATAAAGTTAGATTCTTCTTATGAAAACTTAATTATCTTTATTGCACGACAAAAAGCATGCATACCTCTTATAACAACCAAAGAAACGGCGAAGCAAATCAGGCTGTTTATAAATAATCTACCGTTGCCATCGGAGAGTTTCCAAACGTACGCCAAAATTGGTGTTTCCACAGGTGAAAATATTTCACGAATAGTGTCGAGTGCGTGTGAGCGTGGTGTAAGGATTCTCCAGTATTGGTGTTTGATGCAAACTACACCACTTAAAATGTATATGAACGCTTGATTTGGTGTTAACTTGAAATAAAGTGTTTGTTCACACTGTTTTAAGGTTTTTCGACACCAAATTTGGAGTGACATTACTCCACAGTTTTTACAGTGTACTGTCTGGGGAAGTTTTGTCAAATAGCTGTAAAGAGCTGTTAAAGGACGAAGACGCTGCGAGATCCCACAAATTACAGAAAAACAAATTTTGTCTGTATGAAGTCGATATTCGGCGACGATCGTCACTGGAAATAGGTTTTTAAAAACAATCACAAATTCAAGACTCTCAATAGAGCATGAATTCTTTTCCATTCTTGCCAATTTAAAGTTAAAGTTAACTCAAAGTTTGCTTAAAAGTTTACGCATGTGAATTTAAAAATTTCATACTGGATTTTTCTTTTTTTTGGAGAGGGGTCAGCCTTCTTTTTATATCTGACGTTAAAAACAATTTTTTTCACAAAGATTGATATAATAAAAGCCACTCAGATTCAAAACTACAAGGGTACTTATCTTCGTAATCTAAGCAATAATTTAATAATTTTTTGATATAAAAGAATTTCATTTAAAAAAATATTCTAAGAAAATTGTTTAACATAACGCGAACAAAAATTTAATTCATAACCAAATATATAAAGACTAATAATGCCAGCTTTTTCTTTAAATCTAAAATAAACCTGAATAAAAAGAAATATGATTAATTGTTTGACAAAAACTGATTTGACTTTGTAGAAAAACTTCTTTGAAAAAGCTTTAAAAAACAGCTCAAAGTCCAAGCACTTTTTTTAATTTCATCATACAACGCTGAACCTTTTTTCTTCAAAGGTATTGTCTGCCACTTCAAAGGAAGTAAACTCACTGTATTATAGGGAGAAAAGTTGGAAACTGAAAAATTAATACATATTATTTTCACGATTCCAAATTATTTCTTAATGATGATTTCAGATTTCTTACCATGAACTTTATTTTAAAAGAACATTTTCTAAATTTTTAAGAACATTTCAATGATTAAAAATGACGGTCTTGATATATTTTGACATAATTTATGTTAAATAAAGATGTATTGATACAGCTGTTTCTCTCTGCACTTAATCTATTGGCGGAATTAATCGCAATATTATCTACTCTTGAGTGAATACCAACATTTTTATTATTTGCTATATATTTAATTCTGAATGCAAGCTGATTGACACTGCAAATTAAGAACGTGTTCCTCTATTAGCACAAGATATTAGGTTAATATTACCAATTTGCCACATGATATTCTAAATCTCGGACAACATGTAAAAATATAGAATATTGTAAGGTTCCTAAACTTTTGGCTGAGTTGACCAGCTGTTATGTAAAAAATATTTTGAGGCCCTAACACATCAAATGTGTAAACAATAAATTATATCTATATAGTATATGTGTGTGTTTGTATTTTTACTTGTATATTTATGTATATAAAAATATTATTAACATTTTCTACTATGAAAGCAGCAAACACATCAATCATCCAATGAGAAACTTAAAGTATAGTGTATAAACTATATTCTAAATCAATCTAATAATAAAATTTTAAATAAATAGCGGACCTAGTGAAAATTATTTGAAACAAACCTATTAACTCTGTTGCAACTAAGACTAAAATTATAATTAAGAAGATAATTCTAGTCTATGGGAGTCTCTTTGGCACAATTTAAGTGGGTCAGCTTGACTGTTGACGAGCTTGTCATTTTTAAATTGATTTTATTTTTCGCAAAACCATCAATGAACTCGATTTAAAAAAAAGGCAAATAACCCGAAATAAGAAGAAATAAAGTAGGAAACTTAACCTAAAAATATTCAACACTGTAAGTAAAATATTCTATCATGTATCTAAAATAAACATTAAAGATTGCACCTATTCAATATTGCACTAAAACAAATATTCATACATTCTAAGATAAAATCGCTCATTTTTTTAACAATGAATTGTAACTAATGCGTGAAATTTTCATTTTGCCTACTTATACGAAACTGGCAACCATTTAATTAAAGCTGCATGCAATGTCAGCAAGTAATACAAAATTATTTTTTTAAAAAAATAATAAATCTATATATTATTTAAAAATGCCGTAAAGGTAAATTCAAGAGATAATTTACAAATCTAAATTTTTAAAAAACCCAGTATATAATTTTTTTTATATATAATAATGGTATTAAAACGATTTAAGAATTTATATTAATCACGAAATATAGTTCGGTCATTATGTAAGTGGAAAATGAAAGATTTTAAAACCTAGAAAAATACTAACATAAAGCTACAATAACTCCTTGTAATCATAATATAAAAACAAAAAATCAAGAAAATATTTTTAAAAATGATAGAAATATATTGACTAATATGAAAACTACGAAACTAAGTACCTAAATAAAAAAGTTTTCTAAGTGTCTAAATACTCTATCTTATAGTTTATATAAAAAAATATTTTTGTGAATCCATACAACACATTACACCATTAAAAATTTGTAATGTTTTAATCTCTATTATTGTTATCTTGAAACCAATCTGCAATTCTCTAATCTATGTAATTAATTACTTCAAGTTTTAAAATAATTCATAGATTACATTCCAAAAAGGAAATTCATTTATTTTCAAAATTATTAAGTCTTAATTTTCTAAAATTTTTATCAAGTCGAGAAATTCTGCATTTAATTCACTGATCTATCATTCATCTTCTATATTATATATTGGTATAGTATAGATATATCTTATATTTATATATATATATATATATATGCCTTATTTCTAGTAATAGTAAAGCTAATTACCTAAAAAATATACTCGTTCATACAAAAAACGAGCTTAATCTCTTCTTGCTGTCCTGTTTCGACTCCCTGTAGTGTTTGGGCCCACTAATATGCTATCCTGAGGCTGTACACATAGGCCGTGGGTACCTTGGTTGGGAACCACTGCTGTAAAGCATCGCCAATAGGTTTGAACAGAGATTACTCAAAGTTTACTTGTACGCTTGCTTTTAATAATAAACTATAACCACTTTACACAGAAGGTATGTTACGCTTGCAGCATAGTGGTTGATCTGCTTGTATCTTAAATTTCACCATAAAAGTCATCCTCATTGGCATATGACGCCGAAGGTCATAAACGACACAGGCACTACAATAAATACGTAACCGAACGAAGTACATCAG
>BGPR01047078.1:0-11879 GCA_013235015.1 Araneus ventricosus
TAGTCCCCTTAGTGTGGAACTCGATATTTCATTTACAAAATTTTCAAAATAACATTTCAGAATTTTTCCTGGCCATGTATAAATACTTACTGGCTTAGTTTATTTTTTACTGGATTCCTTGTATATTAAAGTATAATCATAAATATTTTCATCAACATTTGTTGGTAAATAAGGAAGACAACTTATTTTCTATAAAAGAACCAATCGTATTTGCTAAGCCTAATTCGATAAAAATCTTGAAATTCTTAAAACTTCAACAGACTATAAAACCTAAAGTATTTGAGATTGAGCAAAAATATTTTGCATGCTTACTTAAATCCATAAAAGGAACAAATATGCCGAGTTTCATGAAAATCTGAGATCATGGGTGTCAAATCTTATTTTTTTTGGTTGATTTGACATGGAATGACCCATAGATCAAAAGTTTCTCTTTTCGAATGGTTTTTAATTTTAAAGCTTGTTTTAGATCACTGCGTACAAAAGATTTCTGGCTACCTGAATCAAATAATAGCCTAGCCATGACTTTTTGAGAACCATTACCTTGTATTTCAACTTTTGCTGTTTGTAACAGCGTTGCAATACTACCGGGTTTATCCTGAGAGTTCATAACGGAAGATAATATTATTTTCTGGTCAATTTCGGATTTGGGTTTGTTAAGAGGGGAGCTTTTTGCTTTGTTTTTAGGGCAAAACAAGAAATTATGTTGGGAACTTTGACACGTTTCACAAGGTGAAATTTTAACCTGACATTTGGACATTAGGTGTTTATGCATCATACAACAATAACAAAGGCCTTCTTTCTTTAATTTATAACGTTTTTGTTCATTCGTTAGAAAATTACATTTTAATGCAGGGTGCGTGTCACAATTACAAAATATGCACACATTTTTAACAACCGTGTTTAATGCAGCAGATGAAGGGGCATTTGGTTTAATTTTAGGTTGTCCATGATAAGAAGAATTTCGCGAAAATTGTCTAGATTCTGAAACCTTATGAGTATGACCCGTTACAATATTAGCGGATTCTCGAGATTCAATTTCAAATTTTATAAATTTAATTAATTCGTGAACGTCACCAGTTTTCCCAGAATCTCTCTTACGGTGATATTCTATGACCAAGTCGTGAGGCAATTGTTTTAATAAAATTGGTATCAATAAATGACCATAATTTTTCGAATCAATTCCCATTGAATTTAAATTCCTAATACTAATTTCGCTTTCGTCATGTAACTTTCTTAAGCCTCTGAGATTAAAAGAGGATTTCACCGGTTTGATTTCCAATAGTTTGTTTATGAAATGGCCAATTAAATGGTCCTGTCTTCCATATCTGTCTTTCAACAGATCCAAGCAAGATTTATAGTTTTCTTCCGTAAGGGAGAAACCAGAAACGCTTTTATAAGCTTCGCCAGATAAAAATGACTTCAAATATATGAATTTTTCGACATTATTTAATGACTCATTATAGTCAATCGCATTAGAAAAGCTGTTTATAAATTCTAGAAAGGTACTAGCATCTCCACTAAATGTGGGAATTCTTAACTTAGGCAAACTAATAGAAGTTGTTTGGTCTCTGCATTATTGGCTGGAATATTAACTGGTGGAGCAGTTACAGGTTGTTGCTCGATTTTGAAATTATCAATTTTACTTTTGATTTGAAATTTTAGATCATTAAGTTTTTCTTCATATTCAAAGGAGGATTCAATATCAGCTTCAAACACCGCTTTGTCCGTGATCAATTCCTCAATTTCCTTATTAAGGGTTTTGAGTTCTTTAAGCTTATCTTCAACATTTAATAAATATTCCGAAAGCTTCTTTCGGTCTTTTTCTTTTTTAATATCATAGCTCTCTAGGAGCAAAGTTATCTGGTTAACCAATTTCGCACTGGCTGTTCTCGCAACTTTCCTTTTACTTTTAAATTTTTCAATAGCTTCCATTATACTATTAAAAAGGAAAATTTGCACAGTACCTTTGGTTACGATGAGACGCCTTCGACAAAAGCAATAACATAGATAATCCTAGAATCCTGGTTCACACGTTTAGTCCGAGCATTAGTCCATTATATTCAAACACATTCGCTGTTTTCCTTGAGCACTGAGCACTTTAAATCCAAGCGATACAATACTCCCGTGTTTCGGCACCATGTAAATTTTATGAATTAAGCAAATTTATGGTTTTGCTTCCTAGAACTAAAAGTCTAATCAAAATTAACTAATAAATCGAGTCCAGGTGCCATGAATAATTCCGAATCAAGTTGTCTTTTTAAAGAGTTTATTGACAACAAAAAACTTAACAATAAGGATTAAATTTCTACTTATTAATCAAAGTTATTCCAAGATAAACACTTCATGATTAATAATTACAAGAAGAAACATTCCGTAATTAATGTATTACAAGAATTCGGGTAAATTTCGTGAATCCAGCTGCAGCCTGGAAGCAGCCAACTGATCAACACCAAGAATTAGACTGAAAAATTCCATGAATATGATGAATTCGGCAGCTAGCCTGGAAGCTAACCAATCGAGAGTAACATCAAACTTCGACTCACTTGTAATCTGGAACAAATATAATTAATATCCTTTTACAGCACACCACGTGGTTCTGACATCTGAGCTCAGAGAACACGTGCGCAAACCACGTGACTGCATCCATTTCCAACATCCTGCCCCCGGATGAACCAAGGGGGTTCATGAAAAATTCCAACTGTAAATTATTCTTAATTATATTCACAAGTTACCTGGTAAGAAAAAAAAAACATGAAAACACAAGCATTATCAAATTACTAAATATTATACATTTCACAATATTCAATAGATTAAACATATGACGTTAAAGTTCACAGGACATACACTATACACATTTCAGTCCTGGATTTCCAAATTGTACAAAAGTTGTACTGGACGTTTTATTATTGGTAGGTAAGGTAAGCTCTACAAACAAAGTAAACATCTTAACAATAGAGGGGAACAACAATAGTAGATAGATGGCCCCTTGTGTAGGGTGGCAACATTCCGTCACACTTTGAGTTCAGACAACTTTTTCACAAATGAATGCATTTTTCTATCAATAGATCGCATGTTTACCATATGGCTAGAAGAGTGCACAATCATTAGAGGCTATTTCAGTACCCAATGTTGTTTCTCGTCATAAAAGTACACATTTTTACAAACAGAACACAGAACCTTTATTCTGTGAGGCGTCTTTCTCTAAGGCAGTTGAACTTGTATGAGCAGCTTTCTTAATTCTTATTCTTAGAAATTTTATTCCAAACGTACTTAAGTTTTTTTGTCAAAAATTTTCTTTTCGAAAGGTCTAGCAACTTGAGGGAAGAGAGGGCATTGCACAGGGAACTCGAGTAGACTTTATTAATATTCTCCTATTTGAACAAGTGCTGATTGCTTTAGTAAAATGTGAAAAAGCATTTTCTGATTCCTTTTAATACACTAGTGAAATCTACAGTTCAGGGTCCGTGCTTATCCTTAAAAGTCCTTAAGAACTCCTTAATTTTGAAAAGAAAAAATAAGGGCCCTTAAAACTCCTTATTTTTGCTTCGTTTTACGACAAGTCCTTAAAAACTCTTTAATTTTGCTTTCCAACACGGCTCGCTTCAATCGCGAGGTCATGTGATCAACTTTTCCCTCTCCATCAGGCAATGAAATTTGACTACTTGGTGAAATCGCGTGCCATTGTGACTACCCCCCACCCTTAGACCATAAAGATTTTCCCCTCATTCCCTCCGCACTCATTCTTTTCATCCCCAAGCGTGCAGCCGACGAATACGACCTTGACCTTTCCACTGTTTCTGCTAAGCCAAAGAACTTATAAGAGAAGAAGGGACAATCCGAAAACTTTAGCAGTTTGCCAAAAACCAATTCTGGCGAGATTTTGTAAGGAAGCAAACATTTAGGAAGTCTCGCCAGGTCCTGTTGCGCAAAAGAATGCGCAGGGGATATCATTTGTTTTGATCGTGGCGTGGTTCTTACTTTGGTTAACTTGCAACTGAATTTTTTTTTGTCGTCTTTGATTCTTCTAGCTTGCTTCTAGGTCTGAGAAAACAAAATCCAGCATGAATTATGACAGATGTATTTCTTCCAACGCCACTCGTGCAAAATCGCAGGAGTTGAAATATTTTCGTTTCCCAAAAGACGAAGAAAGGTATGAACGAATTTTACTCATTTTTCAACCTTCGGCTTAATGTATACATAGTTCGTTCTCGTGTCAATAAATTTCTTTAATGCTCGCATTATGTTTTATAGATCCGCATAAACCCAGCATAACAGGATGGCAAGTCACACTGTCTGCTTTCCTTCTTAAGGTACCTGAATTGATTGAAAAAAAGAAATTTGTCCTCCTCAGCCGCTTCAACCAAGATGCCTTAGAAAACTATTTTTCTCGGGTATGTTGTTCATTGCTTGAAATTAATTTATTTAATTATAAAATTTGAGTTTGGTAAAAGAAAGCTGAGTAAATTAATAAATTGCTTTTATTTTATTGAACTTATTTAACACAACTTTTTCATCATTTCTTTAGGTATTCTTTAAAAAATTCAATGTCAAATTTCAAATTATTTGATTATAAACACAAATTTGGAAGGTTCAATTTATTCTAAAATTTAACAATATTTTTAACATTTAAGAAATCTTTTAAGGCTGTCCTAAATGAAAAATAAGTAAATTGTGTAAAATAATTTGCTGATTACTATAAAAAATAACATAGAAACTTAAAAATGTTTACTAATTCCATGTGTTTAATTGATATTTTCTCTTTAGGTGAGGCGAATGACAATCCTACTCCAGTGGACTTCCTGCACCAGGACACGGATGTTATTAGCTGAATTGATGTTTGCTATGTGTGGAAATGCCAACTCTGTGACAGATGATAACATCATTCTTGAATCCACCCATATCATCCCGCAAACAGATGAAGATTGCCTAGATCTTGTTATTGATGAACCATCATGGATTTGCCCAGAAGCACAGGAAAATTGGGATGATTTGGAGCTCAACAGTGCCACTTATGTGGCAGGCTACATTTCAAAAAAACTCTTCAGAAAATCTACTGTGAACTCTGCAAATCAAATATATGCCAGCAACGCAGCAACTGCCACTATTATTTTTTTGTCATTTAAAGAGTTTGCTAACTCAAAAACCGGATTACAATATCCTTCGCAACTCTTTGTAAATTGTATTTGTAAACCCGGTGAAATTTTCAACTATATTTTTTCAAACACAAGTCATCAAAGGGGAATTTTGAAAAGATTAATAGCAAATTTGAGGGAAATTGAAAATTCTTTTTTGACTTGCAGTGAACATTCAACTGAACTTTTGGAATTGATAATAAATTCATATACCAGAACAATGCTGTACAACAAATTAAAAATTATTTCCAAAAAACAAAGTTAATTTTAAAAAAAAATTGCAATAAAATCTATAAATATATATAGCCATCATTTATGTCTATTTTATTTTATATTTTCTTTAGTTCAATGTATTTTATATATATTTTAATTGTAGTCAAATATAAATGATAAATAGCAATTTCATTTCATTATTAAGATACACAATTACTGATGAATTGATTTTCAATGTATTAGTAAAATGCTTTAAATTTTGCTACATCCTATTTCATTTTGATTGTGCTTCCATAATTGACCTTTATCAAACTTGTTATGAAGGAATTACCCTCTTAAAGAATTTGAACTGTATGAAAGAATATTAAAACTGTATTTTTCTATAAGTATGTTGTGATGGTTCTATACATCCTTTTTAATTTTGATTGTGTTTCCATAATTGAATCAAACTTGTTATGAAAGACTTACCCTCTTAAAGAATTTGAACTGTATCAAACATTTTGCAGCGTATACATCATTGTTCAATGTATTGATTATAAATTGTTATATGGTAACATTTTACTTGTAGTTTGTAAAATTATTCTATAAGTATGTCATAATGGTTCTATAGAAGTAGTCATTGGTTTATTTTAGTCGTAAATTTGGCACACACATCACAGTTTCTTTTTTTCTGCTATGACTTAATGAAACTGTAGCTGAGTGTGAGGCTAGACATTAAGTAAGAATGCAGCTGAGAACTGAGTGCTGAGTCTTCAGGTTTTTCGCACATTTTTGATGGCCTTTTTTTCACAACTTTTTGTTGTTTTAAATATTCAGTTGGATAATCCTTATACTTGACAATCTTTCTACGTCATAATTGTCATGACAATAATGCTTTTTGTAGTATCGAAAGAGGTATTTTATCTCCTCTTCTACAGCTTTCCAATGTCTACAAAGGGCTGCTTGCTTTGACTTGATGCAGTTCTACTGATTGATGGCATTGTAGCACTCTCTTTGCTTTTAATTTTCCATTATATGAAAAACCTACCACAATCAAAAATCACTTAGAAAAACTTTAGATTCTTTGAACAATGTATTAATGTATTTTTTCCCCTCTTGATGATAACAAATTGATCTTTTTTTCTTGCATTCATTTAAGTAGACATCATTAGATTAAGTAGACATTAAGTATTTCATCTACTGCTAAAATGTTTTTTTTTCTCTCATTTTTCTCCTGATAATTTCCTTTCAAAAAGAATTCTACAGCCTATTCTGGGTTCAGCAATACAACATGGAGAAAGAAGATGAGCATTTTATTTTTATAATTTAAATTAGTGTTAATAATTTTGTTTACAGTTGACACTGAGCATTGTAATGATTTTTCAATATACCTTTGACTTTGAGAATTTTGTTTTAACATTATATATCTCCCCCTAGCAGTATTTCATGACCTGCGTTTTTTGCTTTGATACATATTTGGAACAATATTTCCACCTGAAGCCAGACTTGGACAATTTTTTCCTTTCGTATTAAGAATAATACCTGTTGTGTCATTAGATATAAAACAACCATACAACGTCTTTGAATAACTGAACAAGAAGAATTCTCTTCAGAAAATTTGAAAACATAGCCTTCCATTCATCACTTCTTCATAAGTGCCATTTTTGCATGTAAAAATTTTTTTGGGTAGCACATGATAATGTATACCTCCAAAAATGTAATTGATGTGACCATTTTTTCCTGTATCAAAATGAAATAGTCTGAAAAATTTGCAAACACCCTCTGTAGTTAAGCTGTCAACTTCTGAGCAAAACGAACAATATTGACAGATTACAGAACACAGAAGGATAATGATATGAATATGTTTATGTTATGGATGTTTGTTAAGGTGGCTCTTTGCAAGACATCTTTTTATAAGTACCAGAAATCCTGTAAAAAGTAGTTTATACGTAGAAAAATTATTAAAAGTTCAATAACAGATTTCTTATTTCTTCATCTTGTAATTTTTTTTCAAAATGAATGTTTTTTATGCTTAGCATTTAATTTTTGTATATTGTATAGAAAAGTTGCATATTCTGCAGCTATATAAATATTCCTTACTTGACTTGCACCAATTTTGATGCACAAAACTCATTCTACAATTCAGTTATGCACTTATTGCCAAATTAGTTGTAATGCAATTGCTATTTTTCAGTTATCCTTTTTAGTGTGAATTACATATTTCTTTTTTTTTTAAATGTGTTTTGCCATGAATTTCATTTACTTATGTAAATATTCTATGTTTTCTTCTGATTTCTGTTTGTTGCTTATTCTGAATAAAGTCTCAGTCAAAACTTCATCAAATTGTTTGAAAATTATTTTGTATTTGTAGTAATTATAAATGTTTATTTTTAAAGTTATTTTAACAAACTTTGATTTCCTTTTACTCTATTTGCTATGCAAAAATTTAGACCCTTAATTAAATATAAAAAAAACTTTATTTGACTGATTTTACCGATTTAGACCTACAAATATATATTTCTTCTAAACAATCAAGTCTTATTAGGAAAATATTAATATATGATTTTCTGCATTTATTTTTATAAAAAACCTTTTTAAATTTTTGTTTCTATTTCTTTCTATATTTTTATCAATCGTGAAACTCTTAAAAAAGCCTACTAAATGTGTTCTATGAACGTAAAAAGCGCTAGGAAAACGATCTAGAAGCCTAAATGGCCATGAGCGAGACATCTGGAAGTTGCTTTTCCTGCCGAGCATATTCCTCACCAGGTAGCGCTGCGGTCGTTGGTTAACATTACGTCTATGGAAGTGTCCCTTCTTCACGCTGTACATTCTTTGGCTAAGCTGACTGAAGTGCGTTGTGTTTTCCCACTAAGGATCCGTTAGTCAGCGATAGGAATTTTGACGGATGATATGCATTTGCATCTCATTTCTATTTATATGATTTTTATAATTATCTATCTGCGCTGAAAATGCATATTTAATAAATTGTGGCTTCTGCGAAAAGTATATCAAGAATGGCTTTTGATGCAGGAGAATCGGTATAAAGCCAAATGTTCAGTGTGCAACAAATTGATTGATATCTCAAGGATGGGAGAGTCTGCGCTCAAAGCTCATATGAAAGGTAAGTTTCGGCTTTTATGCATTATTAAATAAAATATTATTTAAAAAATCATATTTTTATGTTGTACATGTTAAAATTTATGTGGTCACTTCGCGTTTTTAACAGTGGCTGCGCCATGTGACTTCCCCGGCATAGTCATGAGATTCTTCCGGTTTTTCGCTTTTTTTCCAATCAATGTCATTTTCCGATTTTTTCATTTTTTATATTGACGTTAATTTTTTGTTTGATTCATGTAAATAATTTGATGGAATCAAAATAGAATCATAAAATGCTTGTAATTGGCGTTAAAATCCGTTCTCAACCGTATAGAATCTCCAGGGTGGCCACTGACCGGAAAAACCAGGAATTTTGAGAGAAATCATCAGTCTTTTCCAAGCATTATGTAAAAATTGACTACCGATTCGCTGAATTGTACGCCATATATATATTTTGCATATAGTTGCCAACCCTTCCGATATTTGGTTGAATTCCCGATATCTATTTTCGAAAATTTCCAATCTCTTACCATCCATTTAACAACTTAAGATATTATTTAAAATCATGTTTTTTCTTAAACTAGAAGCGGCAAACTATCATATTTTATCATTATTTCGCCTCTGTTCTATATATTTATTTTAAAAAGTGCATGATGTTCGAAATTTTTCTCTCCGATTGCATGCACTTCATAGGCTAAAATATTATTTTAAATTATCACCCTTATCATAGAAGTGTCCTATTACTTTTGTCCACGATTGTACATATGGAATATATATTTAAATTTTCAATATTTGTCCTTTCAAAACCTTGTATAATAATGATCCCATTAACTATAAATTGTTATTTTTTAATTGATGCTTTCCTTTTTTGAGAATTTGCTTTATACTGTACATAATAATGGAACTGCTTTCTTTAAGAGCAAGCTTATATCTTCTACTCTCCATAATATTACAATTAGGTTTGTTGAAAGTTTAAACCAAAATACTGGGTATGTATTACTTCCATTTTGTAATAATATTCTTTCTTTATATAGGAACCAAACATCTTTCACTGTGTGAGGCAAAGAAATCTGCTACTGTGCTAATGACCGAATTTAAGAAAGCTGGTGGAAGCTGCCAAATACTGGGTAAAGCTGAAGCACCATCAAAGGATTCAGCCAGCAGCATTTCAAATGTAGCACCTTTAGATAAGATGTGCACTGCTGGAAATTCCGTCCTTAATGCTGAAATTTTGTGGGTGTTGAAATGCGTACAAAGTCATTTTTCATATAGTTCCTGTAAAGATACAAGTGAAATATTTGCTGCCATGTTCCCAGACAGTGTCATTGCACGTCAATTTTCATGTGGAGAATCAAAGTGTTCATATCTTTGCCATTTTGGATTGGCTTCACATTTTCGAATGTTACTTTTCAAGTGTCTAGATGATGTAAAAAGTTATACATTATTATTTGATGAGTCATTAAATCAATGTAATCAACAGAAGCAGTTGGACATTCACATACGATTTTGGCACCCCACAGAAAATAAGGTGAGAACACAATATCTCAACTCTGCATTCTTGGGTCACTCTACAGCAAATGATCTCCTCCTTGCCTTTTATAAGTCAGTGGAAAAATTGGATCTCTCTAAATTAGTTCAAGTATCAATGGATGGCCCAGCAGTGAACTGGAAATTTTATCAAAGTCTCCAAGAAGACTTGATAAAAGAACATAATGTGAAGTGCATTAGCATTGGCAGGCTGCATATTCTAAATAATGCATTTTGGAAAGGAGAGGCCTGTACAGAATGGAATATTGGATCCATTTTGAGTGCACTGTATTACTTGTTCAAAGACTCTCCAGCAAGGAGAGAAGATTTTTTAAATTCTTCTGTGCAGAAAAAGCTACCTCTGAAATTTTGTAGCCATCGTTGGCTTGAAAATGCACCAGTTGCGGAACGGGCAATTTTAGTCTGGGATGATGTAATATCCTATACAAATAAAGTCCAGAGTGGGAAACACAGTAAAGTGACATGCAAGTCATATTTCACAGTCCTAGAAGCCACAAGAGACTGTTTATTTGTGGTGAAGCTAAATTTTTTCTGGAGTGTCACAGAACTCCTTTGCCCATTTTTAGAGCTTTATCAAGCTGATATGCCACTTTTGCCCTTCTTTTCAGGAGATATACATACACTCATAAAACACTTTATTCAGCTGTTTAACATAGTTAAAGCTGAACATCTAGAAAAGTTCAGTTCCTTAGAAAAGTTATGTCATATTGACTTTGATAATGAAAGTTTATTTTCGTTATCAAGTAAAGTTAGCATTGGATTTAAAGGAGATAAACTTTTGAAGGAGCTTGTATCAAAGAAAGTAGTGACAGACCAGCAGAATATATCGCTAAAATCTGATTGCAAAAAATTTATAATAAAGTTGTTAAGAAGCATAATGGAAAAATGTCCAGTGAACTATTCGGTAGTACGTAATTCTGCTTGCATTGATCCAAGGCTAATGGCCAGTAATGGAAAGAAATGTTTGACGAAAATGAAGAGTATTTTAAATTATCTCGCACAGAAAAAAAAAGGTGAAGAAAATGATTGTGATGAAATCAACTTACAATTCTCTGACTTTTTAGACAGTGTTGTGAAAGAAAATTCTGTTCAGTTTAGCTTGTTTGATCCAAGAACATGTGATTTAGATACCTTTTTATCTCCATATTTTGATGACAAATTTTCAAAATTATGGGGTATTTTAAAACTTCTGATGATACTATCTCATGGCCAAGCCTCAGTAGAACGAGGATTTTCAATAAATAAGAAAGTGGAAGTAGAAAATAGAAAAAATAACTCGTATATTGCACAGCGTGTAATATATGACCATATAAAACATGTTGGAGGCATTTTAAAAGTTGAAATCTCAAAAGAGTTGATAATCTCAGCATCCAATGCACGTTTGAAATATAGAAATTATTTGGAAGAACAAAAAACATTAAGAGAAAAAAGTGAACACAAAAGAAAACTTGAAGAGGAAATTTCCTTTTTAAAACAAAAGAAAATGTGCCTAGTTAAATATGTAGAGGAGACAGAAAATTTAATTGAAAATTTTGCAAATGAAGCTGAGGCAAAAAAAAGATATTAATTTATTTATTAAATCAAATAAGTTAAGAAAAACTGTATCCAAGACAAAGGAGGAAATAGATACTGTTAATAAAGAACTTTCAAAATTAGGACAATAAATAAATGAGATGTTTGAAGTGATTTCCTAAAACTGTTCTTAAAGGTTTAATCATGATTTATTTATTAATTAACTTGCTAAAATTTTGTGTCAACAAGCATGCTAAATTATAATTTTCCTTCTGAAAGTGTTGTACCTTTTTTAATTACTTAAGTTAATCTTATGGCTTCAAAAGAAAATGTGTAAAATGAGAGCATAATAATAAAGATGTGGTGAAACTATAGTGTAGTTGATGTGTCCTCTTG
>BGPR01047079.1:0-11878 GCA_013235015.1 Araneus ventricosus
CTGTGCTTCGTTCGGTTACGTATTGCTTAACAAACCCAGAAACTCGTCCATTAGTTTAAATTTGGCAACGGATGGTTAAGAGGACAGACTATTTAATGTGTAAGAAAACGACATGACTTGAATTTCAGCATACGTTGCGGCGAAACAGCTGACGTTGTCTCGTGTTAATTCCATGGGGATAAAACGATCTTTACTTTCTTAAAAAAAAGTTTAAATGCTAGAAGATGTGATGGATATTTAAAATTATCTTGTGATTCCAACTTTATTCATAATTTTGTTAAATTTTAATTTTATTTATAACTTTTAACAACTAACAAAATACTTTCTTTATTAAAAATATAGTTAATTATTCCGCATGAATTTAAGTCTTTATTTATTATATAATTTGGAAATTATTGCATTAAAATTTTTTTTTCAATTTCTTTAGATCTGCTTTGAAGGAACTGCCGACTCTGATTTTGAATAACTGCTACGAGTGCTACTTCAAGATCTGATTTAAAGCACTGAAAACATTTGGGAATAATTCATGTGTCTTATGGGCTGATTTTTAAATTTTTATTTTTGTCATATTGTACAAGTTCATGAATAAAATTTCTAACAAACTTTGCTGTTCTTTTTTGTTTGGTACTAAATATTACTAAGGAGATCAATTTACAGTTAGCGAATTTATGTAGCATACAAAATTCTATCTAGCAATTTTTATCAGGCGGAGATATTAAATTAAATTAACTATTTTTTCCATCTTACTAAGCTTATTTCAGAATTAGTAAAAACATTTAAATACAATTAACTTTGGAATTTAAAATAAAAAAAAATAAAAAAAAGGTTCTAAAACACATTTTCAGTGATGCACTAAAAAGTCTTTAATTTATAATTCATTATTCTAAATTATATGAAACCTTGGAATCATTTTTTCTCAAATTCACTACCTGATGGCAATGAAGTGAATCACTATATGATCAAATTTCTGATTTTCGCATTTTCTAGAATTTCTACTGAAAGGCTAGATTAATTGCCCTTGAACTTCGAAAATATGAAGAATAGACTCTAACTCACATTTTACAGTGAAGTTTCGGTCACGGAGGCATTTAGAGGACCGACTAAAAATTGAAGAAGAAACAAAGAAAAAAGCAAGACAATTGGGCTCACTCCGTTCCACAGAAAGCCGATGATGATTTACAAATTTCATCAATGATTTTGCTTAATATGCACAATGCTTACATGCATTGTTGTAAAAATAACAAGTGTATTTTGAAAGATATAAAGGTTTTCTTAAAAAAATCCCAAATTTTCTCGCATAGTTTTTGCTTATAACATTCCGAGTTTTCCACCAAATAATACGACGCTTACATAATACTTGAGAATGTGTTATAGAAGTTTTCCATTAAAAGTTGAAGTCAATACTATGAATATTAAAGGAAATACGAGTATTTGCAGTAAATATTTGGATTTGTAATGAATCTTCGGATAGTAATAGTCAAACTGCAATTTAAATTATGAATTTTATTTATAAGTATGCTGGGTATTCAGCATATTCAATTTTTATTAAACTCTATAAAATTATTTGAAAATTCAATTTAAAAAATATTAATTGTGGAAAAACCTTCATCATTTTGTTTCTCAATGAGGGAAGAAGAAATTCTGCTCACTATAATAACTACATCTTTCTAAATCTTAATGGACTGCAACTGGAATTTTTCTATAAGTTGCTCTGTATATCTGGCTTTGAAACTGTGAAAGAAAAATTACGCTATGTCTCGCTCATGCGTACAAAAAATTAATTAATGAAAATACTCATATTGACTCTAATATTAAAGGCTCTCTATTATTATTTCCTCTAATTACTTCTTTCTTTTGCATTTTTTCCTCCATTATAATTAAAATAAGCGCAAGAAGAAAAGTTATGTTTCTGGCGTTTAATTTATCAGGTTTTTTTGTATTTTTTTCGTTTATTTTTAATTTCGTTTTATTTTTCATTCGCAAAACAAAATATTATGCCACCTTGTTTTAATTTATAAACAACGAAAGTATAATGGTTCATTTTACAGTTGTATTAATTTTTATAAGGTATATCGTTTGAAAGTGTAGAATAAATGTTTTTTTTTTTTTAAACTTTTCGCGTTTTCATTCAAACCATACTGTTTTAAGGTAATAAAAACCAGAACTGAAAGTTTTAATTCAACAAGAAAGGATTGAGAGGAGATTTACGTCTGTTGGGGGTGGCTAGCGACAATATTTGTAGAAAGAAAGCGGAGGCGGGCATGTGAAAGCATGTGAAAAAATGTGGATCCCGAGCAACGACGTGTCATCAGCTAGTAATATTATAAACTTAATATATTCAACCTTCGGTGGGGCGCAATGCGAATGCTAATCCGTTTGGGCGCAACTCATCTGTGAGATTAAAAGCTAAATTTTTGTTTTGGTTTAAGGAAGTCTCATCAAACTGAACTATTCTGTCCTACAAAGCTATATTTGCGTTTCTAAATAACTTTTTTGTGTTCCTTTGCAATTTCAACTAACAAAATGTCCACGAATTCAGGGGGGAGTTCAAGTTTGCTCCCCGTAAGGCTTCTTGGCAATGACAACTGTTGTCGTTAAAAGCCCGAAATAATTCGACATTTTTGAAAATATATTGAAAATAACGATCAATATCGTTGAATTAGGGGATGGAACACAGGTATACGAACTTCTACAGGTGTATAAAAAGAAATATTGAGAAAAATTTGGGAAATTAAAAATACAAATGCAATCGGGTGCAACTCATCTGACAGAATAACGTGCCTCTCATGTACATCAAAAGAGCACTAGAGAAAATCCACGATACCCTAGTGTGAGCGGTAGCGAGCCAGGAAGCTACTAGACGTCCCACCCCTTTATCGGCAAAATTAAAAAAAAAATATGCATGTTTTATCTCATGGATTAGATGCGCCCGACGGAAGGTTAAAATTGGAAATATTGAAATTGAAGGAAAACCTAAAAGTCATTGCTTTCGCAATGGGACAATTTTTTCCTCTTTTTTATTGATAATTTAGTCATGGAAACATGTAGAGAATCGAGAATGAAGACTGCTGAAACATTCCTTAGTGAAAGTTATGACGCTGTGTGATGAATACTGAGGAAATATGCATTGTTTCTATTTTTGTAAGTGCCACTTTTTTCCTATCGCAAAGCAAACCAACTGAAAGAGCGAGTTTCATAAATAAACTTATGCAGCTAGTTGTTACAAAATAAAACAAATCCTTATCTGAAAACTTAAATTTCTCCAGTTCTCTTTCGGTAACGCAGAAGAGACATATTTGACAAAATGCAATTTCATTTCGGATTAAAAATTATATTACCTGCTATTGCACTGGAAATTGCTGAAGAGACACTTTAAGCTTCAAGCCATAACTTTCATGAAGCCATTAACAAAACTTTAACACGCTTTCAATTCACACGAACCTTGACCATATCGGAGTCTTTGACAATGACCATAATCATATCCATATTCATGTCGATGGCCGGGACCATGACGAAGTTCATGACCCTACCTATCTCCGTTTCCGAAAAGAATCGATCATTTTTAAAAATTATTTCTCAAAAATTAAGAATATAAATCACTGCCTTTAAAATGACATAAAACTGTACTTGTGTCCTGAGTGATACATTTTTTAACATCTTTTTGAAAAAATCTTAATTAATTAAATTTTCTTTCTTCTTTATGTTTATAAATTTATAATATTAATTTTGATAATTGGAAAAACTGAACTTATTATTCTTAAACTAAATATAAATTATCAGCTAAGGGAAAATTAAAAAAGTTTTATAATGACTTATTTATTTAACTGGCTTGTTAAAATTCAAAACTTTCAAAAAATTTGTTTAAATTTAATTCAAAAATAATAGAAGCAAATTTAAACATTTATCGTCCTCCCTTTCCCCTTGAAATAGGTTTTATTGATTATGCTATAAGGATTTTTTCTAATATTTTCAGGAGATAACATGTATTGTTAATTATTTCTCAACATATATTTCTTTAACTAGATTTATCGCTCTTTTCAACGAACATAAATCGAATTTAGGTGTAGCTATATTCTGAAAGCACGAATTCAAATCTCACTTATTTCAACATATACAAAGTTATTAAGTATTATTTCAATTTTAAAAAATCATTAAAATTAAAAGTATTTCAAACTAAGTAGAAGGATAAAATGTTATATGACTCGTAAAACCAGCATTATCAGAACACATAAAAAGTTATTTGCTACTACTTTACTTAAAAAGTTCTGATCTCTTTACAATATTCTTTATTCCAAAATTGGATCACGTTATATAAAATAACAGCACGAATAATTAATTTTTGCCTATGTGTAAATACTATGTGAAAAATAAAACTGAAAAAATCTCAAATTGGTAAATAGAAGATTTAGTTTGTGGCGTTCCACTATACAGCGTGCCCCTTATCTGATATTCCGAGTTTTTCGTACCAGGAAGATGAGAAGGGGGCATGCTGATTCACGACATAAAGATTGTGATAAAGGTAATTTTATCACCAGTAAAGTCGCTCTGCTCTCCTCTCTACCATTCTTTCTAGTAATGTACCCAATAGCATGTTGATTGTGTTTATATTCTTCAGTTTTTAGGTTTAAGTTGTTTGTTTAATATATATTAAAGTTGTTGAGTACATCCTGTGAGTAGTAATACATCCTTGTGTTAGAATAAATAAAGTGTGGGCGTTTAGTCATCATTAACAATGCCTCCCACATCGAATGGTGAGCCGTACACTTCATTTTTTAAGTATCGGAGAGCTAAGTTGGGAATTAACACTTTAATCGTCATTTCGATCACACGGCGATCAAATGCAGTTAACACTTACTGTCTAATCAGATGACCCCCTCCTCTACTGTAGTTAAGAAATAGCAGAGAAGGAGTCATCTAATTCAATAGATGGTTCGAATTTGAGACGTGAATCGTGGAGACTAACGTGTTCATTTTTTGGACTTAAAAGTATTCATATCCGAAATTAGTATCGTACTAGAAATGATAAATTCAATCTGTAAAGAAAGAAGAAGACAGCAGCCAAAGCAGAGAGTGTCGGCGAGTTTCGCTTTATGAAGAAAACACTTTTAACCAAAAGAAGGCATTTTTTCATTTTACTCTTTGATGTATCATGAATACGTAGAAAAGGATCGATATCGTCAAAAATCCAGTCTCGAAGTTTTAATGAATTTCTGCATATTGCACAAATACATAATCCCATTTTAAGAATTGTGATCGTGAATCTGTCTGCCTGTGTGTAGATGAACCTAATAAATCAGAAATTCACTGAGCCAAGTAGATGAAATCTGGCATGGAGTCTTTATACTATGATTCTAGATCCTGCCAAGGTGAAATAAAAGAAAAGAGGTAATATTTTAAAATACAGAGAGATTTTTTTTTCATTATACTATGAAGCTAACCAAAATTTGATACATCTATTTACAAGGAAGAGTTTAGCTCGCGTGTTGTCACACACATTTAAAGACAATTTTATTCGCAATTGTATTTATTACGTTGACTCATCTTCTCGTTGCTACTTATGCCTCAGAAAAATATTATTTACATTTCTGGTTTCTGCATTTATCTAGTTTCTGCATTTCAACTCAGCAAAGCTATCATTTTAATTATATTTATTTCCGTATAATTTATGGTAGATATACGTAAAATATGGTTTAAAAATCGTGGAAAGCAGAGGCAAAAATCATGCTAATCAAACTAACATCACTGAAGTGATTTTTTTCATTCTTGAAAAGGTCAAAAATATTTTTTCTGGTGTTTTTTTAATAATTTTTTCTGGAAAGTATGCAAATTACGAATTATACAACAGTAGTGTCAATCAAGATTTTATTGATTGCAATAGAGAACGTTCGACTGCATAAAGTCTTGGTGAAATTAAATTTGATGACACCTTATAAAGTGGTATTCTAACATGAAAATATAAGGTGTGGCTCAAAAATAACAAGACTGTTTATGTTACAGTGGTATGACAAACAAGTCAAGCACAGACGACGCATAGATGCGTCACATACCCCCTCCTTTACCATCTCCTCAAATTCCATCCCTGTATATCGCTCCATGCAGTTATAATCTTAGTTAGAAGTGATTCGTCCATGTACGTCTCGCCGGAAAAAATGCTAAGAATTCCGAAAGAACATAGTAAAAACGGAAATTTCTCCTGAAAATTGGGAAGTTCGCGACAAAACTTATTCACTCTTGTAACAAGTGTGTGGAGTAGAGTGCTTGTCGCGTTCAAAAGTTTTTGACTGATTTAAAAAAGAGTTGAGAAGAAGCTGATTAGTTTAACTATATTAACATCTCGTTTTGAACATGGCGGTTAGATTAGGACGGACATCACAATTTTGCACCACAGGCAGATAACGGGGATAACACCACTTCCCTGTCAAGCTGCCACACCACACAAGTTGAAGGGCGTTGGACCACGACGCCATATTTAAGGTGTACCAGGCCCACATACAGACTGATCACCAATGGGGTCGGGTTGCGAATCTGAAGTCCTCCGGCCCTAAAGCAAAGATTTTACCACTAGGCCATCGGAACCTCGAGAAGAAGCTGATGACGACTCACGACTTAGCTGACCAACTTCGAGAAGCTATGTCGAGATAAGATGGAAATATATTTCAAAAGAGGACACAGGCATGTTTAAAACATCGAAATTTCTCCAAATTTGAAATCGAATGTTTCGGCGATTACCAGATTTCTCTACGTATTGTTCATATATGAGAAGATAGAATTTATCCGCAATATTGTTTTCAAATACATCATTTTTATTTTTTCTTACGGCAACATGCTCATAACAACTCCTTGTATTTATAGGAAGAGATATATCCGTTAATTGTCGCAATGAAATGACTCAGTAGAGAAGTCTTCTTATTTATAGCATCGAATTCCACGTTGTCAGAGCCAATTTCACTTTCTTTTTTCTCACGAAAAGCATGCAGTTTTCTATAAATAGATTATTTCTCTGTTTTATTGAAATTTCGTAATGTTTCAAACTACTCCTTTCGAAATCATACTCATGAAACATTTCTTCAGTTCACAATAACACACACGCACGCGCACACACACACATACATACACCAGTCTTCGACGAGAGAAGCCATCTATTCTTTCATCCTGTGAATGAAAGAAAGATCTTACGGATGACGAGAATCGCTTGCACCAGGAGGGGCAAGACATGTTCATGACCTAAAAACAGTTCTTCTTTTTTGAATAATAGATTACCTTCACATCTACGTTGTCAGGCGGACATCAACTCGCAACTACGTGTAAGATGTTAGGCGGACATCAAAGTAATCAAATATGTAGTAACACCCTACCTACCAACTACTCATGTAAATGGATCATCGTTAATCATTAAGTCATTAAATTTATGGTCTTAATTAGTGACTGTTGATTTGCGTCCCCACATGAATATGAAATTATTCATAAAACATTCAGTTACAATAAACTCTGCCAATATTGCAGGATAATAAGTCTCCAAAGGCGACTAGTCATTTATATTATTAGAGAGAACAAAGACTCAGATAACATACTTGAAAATGTTACTTAGGGTCACGAGAGACCAATTTTTGGCAAAAGTCAGACCTCAAACAGAAAAAAATCCCATTTCTAAATCCCTGCCTTCAAGTGACCCTTGAAGAAGTTTGAAAGAAAGATTATTTTTTTACATTTTTCCTTTTCCATTACGATTAAAGATGACTTGGTTGTTTCTCTTTTAAATTTTTGTTTACATTTGTATTTCAGACGAAGGGGCACTTGACGCACTCAGGATGCAATGGACTAGTTTAGCTTTTTGCTTTTTCTGATAGTTTTACGGGTTTATTGTTTATAGTTGTGTAACATACACTGTAAAAAAAATCCCGTAAAATTTACGGTTTTAAACTGGCAGCTGGGTTGGTTGTGCAAAACCGTAAAAGTTACGAAGTAAATCCGTAGGCACAACGGTTTTTTACCATACAGGAACAAGTTTTTCCCGTAAAAGTTACGAAGTAAATCCGTAGTCACAACGGTTTTTTACCGTATGAAATTAAGTTTTCTCCGTAAAAATTAAGTCATCGAAGTAAGTGATGTCATCGACTGAGTTGAGTTGTTTTTCTCCTTCTGTTCGAGTTGAGTTGAAATGTGCTGATGTGTATTATCAATTAATCAAGACTTAATTATTAATTTCAATTAGTTTAATTAATATAATTTTTAATTGAACTTACTTGGACGATTTCGATGCAAGATGGTGACAAAACTTCTAACTCCGCCGAGCCGGGAATCGAAACCGCGTTCATAGAAAAAAAAAGGCAGTCGCTCTAACCACTAGACCACCGGAGACTTCAGAAAATGAAGTAAAAATAATCTATTTGAGTTTTAAAGTCACTATAGCTCTCGTGGCGCCACCTAGTGGTGTAAAAATCAACTATTGCCAGAACACGTGTTTTAAGGTTAGCTTTCATGAGTGAAAGCAGGTTACTGCAACATGTGTAAACAATAGCGGAGATGGAACCCTATAAAAACATGAAATGAATGCAATAAATTACATTTAAGAAAAGGGAAAGTTATCGTACGGAAAGCAATACCGCATGACGAAAAATAGAATTTGAACTGACGGTTTTAAACCGTTTATGGCTAGAGCGGAAAACGGCGAAAAACCGTTTTGTCAACCAAACAGCTTTAAACCGTCAAATATACGGAAAAATCCGGGAAAAAACCAGATATTTTTTACAGTGTACTTAAAATGTTTATAGTTTTGTTATTCACTTTTAGCAATATGGGCATATAAGGAATTGTATTATGGATTTATGTGGCTTCTTTAATGGCTCCTCTGATATAATATTGATAGCAGGGTTTTATGTAGATATATAAAACTCAACGTATGTATATATGTGTTTGTTCCAGCATAACTTCCGAACGGCTTATTTTGTTGAAACTTACCACACATGTTCTTCATTGGACGAAGTATTGTGAGGGTAAAAATGCCCTAACCAGGGTAGGGTGCGGCAAAGTCTCCCAAAATACATGTAACAAATAGGCCGATTGACTTGTTGATTTTGAGGAAACTTCGTACGTTAGAACAGACCAAGAAACCAAATACAAATTTTCAAAGACCAAGAATTAAATACAATTGTACATACCAGAAAAGTGTTTGTCAGTAGCCGACTTGAAGTACTGTAGGTGTAAAAATGCCCTAAACCATTCCCTCAGAGTAGGGTGGGGTAAAGTCTCCAAAATACATTTAATAAATAAGCCTATTGACATTCTTGGTGATTTTGATGACACTTGGTACTCATGTTTCTCATTAACCGACTTGATCTACTACAGGGGTATATATGCACTAACCCAGTCCCTCGGGGGGGGGGGGGCAAAGTCACCAAAATGCATGCAATAAATAGGCCGAATAACATGCCTGAATCATTTTATAAGAAAAATTGAGAAATATTCTCGCAATAAAATAACATTAATAAATTTATTTAAAAAATAATAATGTTCAGTTTCCTGTCTCTCAAAATATATTGACCGGAAAAAGACCGGGCAATGGCGGGTATTCTGCTAGTTTTAATTTAGAATAGTAGATAGGCGTGTATTGAATCGTTATGTAACATTTTTGAAGGCAAAGAATTTATAATAGGGGTCGACGTGTTTTTTTTCTGACATACCGCCTTATATTATCAACTTAAGCCTTTAAAGATGCTTTCCTCCCGTTTAATGCAAGATGTTTCAGAAAAAATTTTAAAAGCAAAAATCAGAAAAAAGGAACATTTTATCATAACTAGTATTTTCTCTATATTAAAAGTCATCAAATAAAAATATATGTAATGAGGTCAATTAATATTTAATACTAAACCTACTACTACCTCTATAAATCTAACTCTTATGATTTAATAATCTACCATAGAGATAAATTTCCCAATCAATGCTCCAGATGAAATGGAGTAGCATGTTTAATTGCAATATGTGTTTTATAATTTTTAAACTTTTACTAAAGTATCTTACTTTAACGTATCTTTTATTAAACGTATCTTCGTTATAGTAAAATCATTAATAATGATAAAGGCTCTTTTGAAATGAAACCTGGTTCTCTATTATCCTCCTGCAAAAACCTGAAGGAAATGCAAATGTCTCAAAATACAAGATAAAACAAAAAAAATAATCATTTTGCTCTTGCGATTCCCAGCAAGCACACGGAAATTGAAGATGATTTCACAGATCAGCGATAAGCGATTCTATAAATCTCACAATTCTCTTGCCATCAGTTCGATAAATAAAAACCCCAAGAATATGTTATTCTTTTTTGTCGTTAAAAAACAACGCCTTCCGGTGTCTCGTTTACCTTGAAATCCTTTGACAGCTCTGAGCTGTCCTACTAAAAAACGGATAAATCAATTTCTTCCAAAATTCTCACTTCGATATTCGTCTCCTGAAAGAATGGGAAAATTATAAGGCCATTATCTGAGTTTGAATTTTAAAATATCTCTACAGAGGGACTCGGGCTGAGTATAAATACGGTAGTGCTGAAGATCTAGACAGCATTTGTGGCTTACTTCCTTCTTTGGATATTTCCTTCTCTGGAGCTTGTGGTGAAGCACTGTTAAAATCATCATCATGCGTGCCCAAGTAAGATTTTTATACATCCGCATTTGCCTTTTCATTTTATTCGAATTTTTTCAAGAAAATCAGAATTTTTATTATTTAAGTATTTAATCCAGAAAAATTGGTAAATTCTATAAAAAAAACAAAAATGTCATTATTTCAAATTTTTTCATGCTGAGCCAACCAAATTCGAAAATATATTTTCTTGGACAGAGTTTCTCTACTACCTCGAGATATTTGGTTTTTATTCTCAAAAAAAGAAATTTTTAATTTTTTAGAGGAATTTTTTTTTTGTTTAATTTTATTTTCTTGCAGCGCTTGGAATGCAGTAATGATTACTTAAGAAAAATAGATATTGAATGCCACTTGAAAAATAAATAGGAAAATGAAGACTTTATGCGGATCATTTAAATATAATTTACAGCAGTTTTCAATTCGTTAAATTAGAGAGCTGATAAAAGGTAATAGTTAATAAATAATTCGAAGGATATAATTTTTAAAAATTATAGCGATTTCAGTCTTAGAGTGCAAATTAAATGTAGTAAAATTAATTTTAGAATACTTTTTTCCTTCATTATTCTACTAAAATTAGAAGTATGAGTGAAAGCGTTTTTGATTAAATAAATTTGCACTAACTCTGTTATTGAATATGTTATTCTTATATTGAATTTGTATCTGGCTTAATTAATTAAATGACTTAGAATCTGTCTTAAAATTAATTAAATGAATTAGAGTATTGCTAAACTTCTTGAAAATAAATGCTGATTGATAAGAAAATTGTATATGTCTATGAAAGTTAAAATAAAGTTTTCAATAAGTCGATTTTTGTTAAGTAGAGATTTTGTGAAACTGGAAAAGTTCATTATGATTTATACATATAGATGATTTATTAAAATTCAATAAAGTTAATTTTTGATTTAAATAAGAAGCAAATAGCAGTGTCTATCCTCCTTACTTCCTACTATAATGATCAAGTTTCGCAATTATTGCTGTTGATAGCGTGGGTTGTTGTCTGTTTAACTATATATTTTACTATCCCGGTTATCACAAGAATTTTTTCATTTTCATATTTTCAAATTCCTACATTTTGTGACAAACATAATTTTACTTTAGCTGAACTTTCTTCCGAAAATGTGCATTTATTATCTAACTCTCTTCAATGCTTTGAAAAGGAATTATTATTTCAGTAATTAAAAATATTAAAATCAACAGAAGCCCAATAGAAGTTTGAAACATTATGAAAAGTTATCCTCAGTATGAACAG
>BGPR01047080.1:0-11878 GCA_013235015.1 Araneus ventricosus
AAGCTAGACTTCCACATTAGGTAATTCGAGCCACTGATTCGTTTTCACAGATACAGCAAGACAAGGATTAGAATAACCAATTACAGAGTTCAGATAAAAGATTTTAAATTTTAGCGCCATTAATGCAGAGAATTTTGAGAGGCGAACCTCAATTAATGCTATACACCTATATAAAGAAAAATCAAGTTCGTGCATTTATTAGACAACAAATGCATGATTTGACATAGTTAAAAAAAATTATGTATACACGTTTTAAAAAAAAATCAGTTTTTTTTTTTTAATCCAGTTTCATCAGGATATTTTGCTGGTATGCGCAATGGTGTAAACGATAATTTCTACAAATGAATGTAATCATTGTGAGAAAATGAATCACTTGAAACTCCTAATACGTTGAATCAATCTGTAATTTTGTTTCCTGGACATAGTGTTTTGCGAGGAAAAGATATCTAATAAAGAGCAAACAGGATATGCGTTTGAAATTCGCAAACACACACAACCGAGACATTATTATTTTTTCTTTCTTTTTTACACAATGTACATAAAAAAAAGAGAAAATTAACGCAAATTTTAAAAAAAAATATTTTCTTTTTTTCCTACAGCCTTATAGATGCTGCTTCACAGAAAACACATTTTCTCCTATATTACAGAGAAATTTTATTCGCTTAAGAAGCATTTCAAGGGTATTAATCCTTCAGTCTCGGTAAATGCAATATATTGTTAGACAACGCATTTTCAGTAAATAACAATGGTTTCCATTATAAAACGTCTTTTAACTAAATGACGAAACCATATAACTGAACTTGAAATATTAAAAGCTCACAAACAGTTTAATTCGAATTTCCCGCGCTATGTATTTGCTAAATAGAAAGTTTTAACATACTTAAATAAGGCTGCGGTGACCAGGTGGTAAGGTCTCGGCTTCGGGTCTGGAGGATCCCCGGCTCGAAATCCAATTCCAGCAAATATGCGCCGTATATATGGGCTTAGTGCACTTTAAAACTGACATCGAGGGTCAAATCGTCCCCCCACTGGTGTGGCGTCGAAGTTTGTAGAGGAGGTAGCTGGCTCAATTGTTGACTTCGTCATCTATCCACGGCTCAAAATTATGGGGTCGGCCCCAAATATCCTTCATGTTGCTTTAAAACGGGGCATTATTCTAACTAAACTATACTTCACAGCCTCAAACTGAAAAATGAGACAAAAGCAGAATTTTGTAACAATCACTTCACTTTCTCTGTTATTTTTTTAATACTATTATTCATACGGTTTTGAACTGGAAATTAAATTAATAATGTATTGCTCGTCGTGCAGATGTCATTTTTTACCCCCGTAATTTTTACATAAAAAGTTTTTCATCTTTATGACAAATGAACATAATACGGTTTAAGACAGAAAATTTTGAAGAACATTTTAAAACTTTTTTTTATGTTGCTATTGTTATTCGTTTTTTAAACTTTCCGAAATTTCCAATATTTCGAAAAAAGTGCCATAGAATATCTCGGGAGGTAACACTCACCTATGCCCCACTCCCATTCCAGCTAAGCGTCTGGAGCCATTGGTCCTGGAATTCAAAGCGTATTGTATAGCAACGGATTCGGAAACATCCGCGCTTTTGCGCATGCGCCGGGCGTAGTTAATTTCATCAAAATAGGGGGGAAATGAAGAATGGAAGGGTGATGTTCACATTTTACTGAGCGTGATCTAACAAAGAACTCCGGAAATGCGCTCATATGACTCAATGCCCATCACCCCTTTCTGGTGTGAAATCGTCCAAAAATGGTAGTCTCGGAATCTGTTGCTGAGCAGTAAGTGCCACTATGTAAATTGAATGACAAGGGGGTGGGTGGGGAAGAGAACTCCTTCAGATTTAAACGTTTTATAAGTTTGTATTGTTTAGGGATCAGCTGCGGAAGTATATCCGATGCTAGATCTAGATGTCTGGCCACTTTCAGACGGTCATAAGGTCTTTATATCTCTAATGGCATCGTCGTCAGGTTCTACAAATAGATCCCAAGCAGAGATTATTGAGAACAATTCGCCTCGTTCAGCTCTATCTTCGAGTATCAGGTCCTCGTCATTTTCTTTCCCATGACCAGGGTTGCGGGTATTTTTCTTTCCTTACGAAGTCTATTGAAACAGCAAAAGCCTCTTAAAGTTATTATCGTCTTTGAAGAAAATGTCCATTTCATGACCTTTTCTCAAAGGAAGCTTGTTAAATTTAATATTTCAAGACGGACAAATTCAAAATGTCCAAATAGGAGACATTTGTTCAAGTATTGTTCAAAAAATAATTAAAGGAGATTTGAACCTCTATTCCGAAACACCGTGTAATGATAATGTTTTAGGCTTGATTATATTATTTTAAAAAACTTACTGTTCATTAGAATTTAGCAACAATAAGGTGTACACAAAAAATGTATTTAATATTGGCGCAATGCGTGTGTGTATAAAAGAAGTTACTGAAACAACGAAAAGTATTGTTGTAAAATATACTTGAAATATTTTTAAAAAATTTATTGAAATTAGAGAAAAATTGTAACGAAATGAAACCGGCATCACTGAAAAGCTAATTTTGTGGTAAAAAGTTGTTTTGAAAGTGGTAAAAAAATGTGTGTTGCGATAATATGGTCCGAAGTTATTGGAGTAAAACGCTAAAATTTAGATTAATTTTTAAATAAAAAATCTAATTAAAATTAAAAAAAAAACCTTTGTTAGTGAGCTCAAAAACGAAAACAAAAAACTGTTATCAAGATTCTTTAATATTTATAAAAATGGATAATAAATTGAGATTAAAAAGTAGAAAACCATTAAAATAAAAAAAAAATCCGACTTTTTAGCAACTAATTAAAAATTTTGTTTCTAAAAACTGTTTTTAGTATCATAGACATCTCTATCTAAAGCCCCAAAAGAAATAAAATATTTTTTTAAATATACTTTTTTGTTAGTTTTGGCATTGCTGTCCAATGTATCACCATGATGACAATATTAAAAGCTTTCATATGATTGAATTTTTGAAAGGCTCAATACTTATTTCTATGCAGGTTTTAATAATCTGACTTGAAACTGAGATAAAAACCAATTTTACATAACTTAACATTGCTTTCAGCATTAAACAAAATCATTTTTTTTGCTAAAAGTTCATTAAAAATAATCAGGAGAATCATTCTTTGAGAGACAAAACTCTGCAAATTTCAGGCAATATCATATTTTAAGAAATGAACCAGAACCAAAAGATACTTGATATTTAGAATATTCCCTTGAAAAGGAAGAACGAAATACCTGTAAACGAGCAGAATAAATTTGATAATTTTTCACTCCAGTTTACTCGAATGTTTGTTTAAAAGCCATTTCGTTGCTAGGGTAACTAAAGTGCGAAGTAGAAAATTATAGACTACCTCAATAAACAATGCGAGCAAAATCGCGCTAGTTGAGCTCACAGTTAATAATTCATTTTGACTAAAAGGTTATTCAACAGAGAGAGAAATGAATAGTATGGGAATATTTTCAAAATCCAATTACTGCTTACATCAACTGAGGCTTTATCAATGGGGAATGAACACGCTAGTTCCAAGTTATAAACTGTTGTTTTAGAATTGATTTCAAGTTAATGCCGTAGAAAAAGCGTCACTAAGAAAAAGCGTCACGATTACCACAAAAGAGAGTGGGATTTTCTTTATGCAAATTTACCTACTCGTTGAGATTTGCTTTTACAGGAAATAAGGATTTCACACTTATTATCCGCAGTCAAATACAACTTGACAACACTACGGCCGTATCAGTCGTGAATCATCTAATAGACGAAGGACGCCGAATTTGGACCACTTGCACATTTTTACTTTCTCGTATACGAAGTATACAAAGAGAAAGTATTGCAATCGTCAAAAAATTTGCACTCGAGATTTTGACGAATCTCCACGTTTCAGACCTCTCTGAATCCGAAAAACACAATTATGGAATTATGTCTGTGTGTCTGTCTGTAAACACGAGAATTCGAAAACTATTAGAGCTACGGGGATGAAATTTGGTATGTGATCTTTACACATAATTTGTAGGTTTCTATCAAATTTGGGGAAAAATCCGTCTAAGGGAAGTCTGCCTGTCTGTCTGTCCGAGGTCATGCGAACACTATAACTCAAAAACTTGAATAGCTAGATGGATAAAATTTGGTACACAGCAATGGAAGCAATCTTCTGTGCACTCGAAAGCTATGGAGCGAATTACGTCAGTTTGTCCTTGAGCCGGTAAGAGCGGAAAATAGGTACGCATCTCTTTGAATTTGATTCTTTACCTAGATATTTTTCATTCACTATAATGAAAAAAACCTTCTGATAGTCATTGGATTCTGGGTAACAGTAGGTGCAAATTTTTTTATCTACGCGGGGGAAGGGGGAAAGGCACTTTTTTGGGGAAGTATACGAGAAAGTTTAGGGGAGAACACTCCCGCTGGTTTAATATACAGTGACAGAGAAGTAATTTTAATGAAAACCAAGTAGTAGAATTTTTTGTCGTTTATTTATGAAATACACTTAATTTTAGGAAAATAAAATACAGTAAAACTCCGGTTAACACAACTAAAGGTTGGGAGGGGGGACGTTTCGGATAACGATTTTTTCGGTTAAACCATGAACATCTATTAGTATTTTATATCTAATTACAGTATAAAATTCTGAAATGTTTTGAGTGTAAAACGAATTCAAAACTCTCTGTGTAGGCTACACTTATGTTCTTTATTGAAGTTAACCCTCCGTCGGGCGCACCGGTATATTCGCACCCACAAATTCAGGCGTCATGCGCATGGCAGGCACAGGTAAACAATATCGTACTTTATATGGTTAATATCCATTAATTTTAATTTTAGCATTCTAAAGTTAATCACTAACCTTCTTGGGAAGGCTTAAAAGAAAAAAGTGAGGATATCGTTGCAAAAAAAGTCTCCCCTTCGCGATTATTTCAGTGCAGTGCAGTACGTGTTTTTTGGATTTCCGATTTCAGAGGCATTTCGGATAAACCAATTTCGGTTTAAAAGGGTTTTGCTGTAGCTTTATAAATTGTGTCATCGGTCTAATTAAAGAAACAGGTTGTTATGATTATTTAACTAATCATAAGGATACATCATGTAGCTTTTCCCATGTTCCCAATTTCAGCTGTCTTTTGAGTCATGAAATTTGTCTCTTTGGACATATTTTAATTCCGGAAGCAACTATTAGAGTATCAATAAAGATTTGTCTTGACAGATATTCTAACTAGGAATTTTCGGAAAAACAGTTTCTGTAGTTAAATCTTTGAAACGCAGGAAATAATGAACTTCTGAAACCAATCGTTTAAAGAAAACATGATGGCATAAAAGGCAATAAGTACAGGAATGTTTTTTCGATCAACAGAACAATCTCAGTATCATTCCGCTACATTTACAAACAACAATGACAGATCATACAACTGGGACTCATAAACAATGAGTTAAGATGCCGTATGGGTCATGAATTTTGAGGTCGCTAAGACAAAAAAAAAGTGCGTGTTTCTTTCAAATTCTTCATTAGTAAGAAGCAAAAATCATGAAGCCATATTGATTTGAAACACTTCAAAAATATCAAAAATAGCTACTTTATTGAAGTCAATTTGTGTTTATTATTAATGTTTATCTTCAATAAATAGAGTTCCTGATTTGCATACAACATAGCAGAAATCTTCATGCATTACCACTTACTTTAATATCTAAATACCTTAGTTTTGTCTATCGTTTCGATATCTTCAGTCCCATCCATCACAAATCCGCATTGGAAGGTTAAGTTTTCAACACATGTCAATCTAAAATCTTATTTTCACATATCAAGTAATTGCATCCTCATCTATTACCAATTACTTTAATATCTAAATGCCTCAGTTTCATACACCGTAAACACCATTGAAGACTTTCAGCAACATCCATCATAAAACCGCAATGGAAGAAGTTAAATTTTGAACACAAATCAATCAAAATTGTCTTGAAAATCGAATGCATTACTCTCAGCTGTGTCAAACCACCAAATAAGGTTATCTTCTCTACACCATTTACCACTCTCTAATCTTGGAGACTTTTAAAAGCACCAAGAGTAATCATTCGCAACTGAATATGTCAATGAATGAATCGTACTTTGATTGACAAGTATGAAATCTTTCACATCTATTTTAACACAGAAGTAAACTCTCATCCATTACCATTTACTTTCATATCTAAATGCCTCAATTTCGTCTATTGTAAATACCATTCGAAACTTTCGGAAACATCCATCACAAAATCTCAACGGAGAAGGTAAGTTTTCATCGCAAGTCAATAAAGAACCCTGTTTAGTAGCATGAAGTTACATATCATCCATTACCATTTAGTTTGGTATCGAAATCCCTTAACTTCTTCTATCATGAACACCATTCGATGCTTTTAGCAACATCCGTTACAAAACCGCAATGTGAAAGGTTAGTTTTCAACACAAGCCAATCCAAGTTGCTTTTAAAATCGAATGCATTGGCCTTCCTCTCAGCTGCGTCAAACCACAAAATAAGGTTATCTTCTCAACAGCGTTTACCACTCTTTAATCTTGGAAGCTTTTAAAAGCATCGAGGACCCAACGACAGGTTCTTGATAGTAGACGCTTTTTTTATACTTTACGTAACTGGAATGAGATAACTACTTTTTTCCTGGTAATGAGAGGGTGTGATGCTTCAGTCCACTGAAAGCAAAGGTATTCATCTCACGTATTCAGGAGATAACGCGGCGCCGGAAATTGAACACCCCGCACCTCCCTGCGCCGTTCTCTTTATCAGGGTCGGGAATTCCAACAGACCTAATGGCACCACCCCCTTACAAAAACCCTTATTGCAAACGAGTGGAGCCTTGCAAGATGTCACCACCCGATAAAAATTCCGGCACTGGGATACTGATGCTGGGGGGGGGACTAACCCCGGCGGTATAGGAAGTTAGCGACGCGAATAACAAGACCCCCATAAACCTACCCCCAAGCAGAAAAAGTAAGAATTTGTCCCTATCTGTCAAGGGTGGACGAGGTGAGGGGGGTAGTTGCACGTGTTGAGCAACCCCTGTTCCACTCCAGTCGGGGTGAGGATGGCGTGACCTCCGAGCTCCCTCTCCCTTTTATCGTTTGGAGGACCCCCAGTGTTTACTTTCCAGTCAGCTGCACCCATGATCAAAAATAAATAAGGTGGGGAGGAGGGGGGAGTTGCTTTTTGAAAGACTGTGAGACGAGATTATACGGGGTTGAAGTTGCAGTTAGAAAAAGCATTCATTGATTGGATATTTTTCTCGTATTGTGTTTCCGGCGGGGGATATTTTTCGTGAATTGGCATTAATTTTGAATTTTTTGTTCGAAGCGCAGGAGGGGAAAAGGGACTACATATGTTTACAAAAGTTAGGGAAGTTAAATAAAATATAAAATGTGGCAGTTGTCGTTCTATGTCTCGGCATAGCTTCATATGCGACGTGTTTGCGCAGGGGATAATCCACATTTAATTTTTGATGTGCCTTCTGAGTTGAATTTATTGCAATTCAATTTGAAAATGAATAAATAAATACTGGAATTTTTGTTAAATGAGAAAATCATTACTTTTCGGTATGATTAAAGAATCTTGAAATAATAATTTAAAGCAAAAAATCTCATTCGGCAGCTTCTACTTCAGGAAATATTTAATCAAGTTAAACTATTAGCACTAAGGCACTAAAAAGATGTAATGCTTGCTATGAATTCAATTTAAATTTAGTTTTCGTTTTTCTCTCTTAAATTTCAGGATCACATCGACCATTATCATATACGAGGACATATAAAAAAGTAAAGACAATTTTTCGTATAACATTTTTATTTCCACACAAAAAGAAAAACGACACATTTCGCTTTCCTGTTTATGCCCCCTGCACGGCAATGCACTTTTGGTAGCGTGCAATCATGTTCTGAATCCACCCTCATTTTTTTCAGAATTATGTATGTTAATGAATGATTGATGTTAATAATTAATGTCATGGTATATGAAGATAATTGGAAAAACAATTTTCTTTGGGGGGGGGGGCTTTTTAAATACTGGCTTGTTTAATTTGAAAAATATCACTAAATTTTTTTTATAAATCAAATTTGTTTACGCTTTCCTATGCTAGTGAAAATGCAATACGTGTTTAAAAGCGACGCATGAAATTTCCGGGAGCCAATATCTAAGCACCAGACCTTCACTTTTTTTTAAAGAAAAATGTGAATTATAGATGTTTGGAACCAAATTCTGCTCAAATATATGAATTACTTATGTAGCCTCAGACTATTTAATCAGGCGTAATTATACACTGCGTTATTTTCCCCCGGACTGCCAAATTAAGCTGTCTCTAACTGTAGTCAGATACTAATATGCTTAGGTTGTCCGTGAGGTTTGCATATTAATATTTCACGCACGGCAAAAGCTTTTACATATACCAGACGCAATATTCGTACTCCAGAGAAATATTCACACCCCCGTTCAATCTAGGGAACGCGTGTGAATGCAGACAGCAGAATGTGACTAAAAATACATTCATTCAGAACTTGGGTGTGCTCACTGAACCGCCAGCAAAATGACGTAAACAGCACGTTATGGGTGTCTATTGTGAGCCTAAGGAGATGCTAGCAAAGAAACACTTGAAAAAGACGTGAAAGATTTGTTGCAAATGAATATAAGTAATGTTTTAAAGCTGGGGCTCTTAAACGTCTTTGTATGTTTCCGTATTTATTCGCAAGAAAGTTCTGTGACACCTAAAATTCAAGGGAAAAATTTTTCGCGACACCAAATGCAAATTGAAACTGGTAGTTAAAATAAGAAAAAGAAACATTAATAGAGCCAAATCATCCTGCCTTATTTCGCTGCAAGAAAAGTCCATGACCTTTGTCAATCCAAATTTTTTTGCGACATCAAATGTAAAACATGCAAAAATTAAGATAATGTAATGAAGCTATAATGAACCCAACTCATGCCCATGCGACACACATCAAATGTTCCGCGCCACTTTAATTTAAAATCAATTACGCATATTGCAGGAGGAAGAAGGACGTGACGCCACCGCATAGTTTACAACAAACAATCGCATGTGTAGTTAGGTTTGTCATGTGACTTAGATATCACGTGTATCAACTGTATTACAAAGATAGTAGGAATTTTGATTATTAATTTATTTATTTCGAAAATTTCAATTAAATATCCTGTTTCAAGACTTTTAATAGTCTTTTTGCTCACAAATAACGTAAAACCTGATAGATGTCAATGTTTTGTGACACCGGAATTCACATACAAGAAACGAAACATTTCATTAAGAACAAAAGAACTTCTAAATAAAAGGTAATAAATGATCATATTGAAAATCGAATTTTAAGTCATTACTGTTCGAGACCTTATCTTTATTTGAATGAACAGAAAAGGTAATAAGCCGTTAGATTATTCGAAGTCGCAGCTAAAATGGGTTTTTCGGCACATTTCGGAAGTAAAAATATCTCGAATTCCACCAAAGCCGCCAAGATTTCCGGATTTTTTTAAATTGTGCAATGAGGTCTATTCTTCCGGGAAACTGTGAATCCTTCCCATCTCCAGACGTCTTGGGCTCTTTCCAGGTAGCTCTGGAAATGTCAGTGGGTTAAACGCCTTAATGAATCCTCCTTCCCTTACGTGAGAGTGAGACCTCAAGGTCATCTTTCAAGATTAAAATATGGTCTCTGTTGAAACATTGTGATACATTAGTTTACGTAAGGAATGGAAAATGCGGTGTTGAAACATTGTGATACATTAGTTTACGTAAGGAATGGAAAATGCGGTGCTGGAACCCTTTGTGTGTGAGTCAGATTCAAACAAATAATCTTACAACTAGTCTTTCTCCTGCTGCTAATTTGACTTTATCCATGAGTACATTGGGTACAGACAGAATTTGAGAATCGTATGGTGAGCTATTTTGATAGTTTTGCAATTAAAAGCATCTTGAATTATTCAACGGTAATCATTCTGTTACCTCTTCCGGGTTATTGGACACTTTAGTTAAATGAAATAATCATTATTATGAACACTTTAATAATATAAAATACAGATTTCCAGGTACTGAAAGCTAATTAGAATTGCCGGTCTTCAGTTAAAAGATCATTATACCGCATACCATTTTCCAACTGGTGGAAACAAATTAGAATTACCATAGGAGTAAATGGGTATTTGATCTTACGGTGAACTATGTTGATAGTTTTGCAATTAAAAGCATCTTAAATTATTCAACGGTAATCATTCTGATACCTCTTCCGGGTTATTGGACACTTTAGTTAAATGAAATAATTAATATTATAAACATTTTAATAATATAAAATACCGATTTCCAGGTACTGAAAACTAATTAGAATTGCCGGTCTTTAGTTAAATGATCATTATACCGCATACCATTTTCCAACTGCTGGAGACAAATTGGAATTACCATAGGAGTAAATGGGTATTTTATCTTACGGTGAACTATTTTGATAGTTTTGCAATTAAAAGCATTTTAAATTATTTCATAGCTAACGATAGTCAGTCTAAAATTCTTGCCGGATTATCAAGCACTTTAGTTAAATGGTCATTGTATAGAATACCGATTTCCTGTTACTCGAAACTAATTAGAATTACCGATCTTTATTTGGGAAACTTTAGTTAAACGGTCGCTGTTTCGCATACCACTTTCCAATCGGTTACCGCAAACAATTTGGAATTACCACGGGTTATACAGAGGTAATTGTGTACAAGGTTTTATTATCTTACGGTAAGCTATCTTGGTAGCTTCGTTATTAAATAATTCACTTGTAATTAAATTATATCATTGCCAACAAACAATAGTCATTCTGATATCTTTGCCGGACTGTCAAGCATTTTAGTTGTATTTTGGTCATCGTATTGAATTCCAGTTTCCAGGCACTGGAAACGAATTTGAATTATCATTGGTTATATAGAAAATTGCTGCATTTTCCGGTATGGAGAGTTCGTGCTTCTACAGAAGAAATGATTAAAGACTGAGCTTCAATAGTTTTATTCACGACCCCATTTTCGATGCACAAAAATGCTGCAGCAGCGCGAGAAAAAAAAAAGAGAAAAGAATGCAGTATTAATTTTGATAAACAAAAATAAATTTAATTAGTCATATTAACTATTAACATTTTTAGGATTATTTTTTTAAAAAAACACGACCTTCTCAGTTATTTTTATTACCAATATAGAAGAATTTGGCAAAAAAGAACTTAAATTCAATGCTTTCGCGATTCTAAAGTTTCCATTGACATCCACAGCTGGGGTTGGTACCCATGGTTTAAGAAGCTCTGATTCAAGGCAACTTTGGAATTGCAGCATCAATCTTAAACTCGATGACATCCAAGTTTTAACGATATTTTACTTATACACTAATGTAAAGACTGGGTAATAGTATCATTATCATCCAGTAATCTGTGTTTTTATGGCTTTAAACGTCATTTCATACAAAAATTACCAAATTTAATGCCTTTTCTATTAAGGCTGATTTAAAGATCGTTGTAAAACGAGATTTCTGTGCAATTTCTTTTAGGAAAACTGTAAAATGAATTTGGATAGTCAACCAATCTAACATGTTATAGACAGAAACTTTAAAAATCAGAGTTTTTCGTTAGCGAAACACAGATCAAACTAAGGCTTTAGCTTCTTTGAAACTTAACTCTTTATAATCGTTTATCAATTAAACAGCAGATTTCTCCAATCAGTAAACAGATATTTTTCAAAACTAAAATATTAGAAATAACGCTAATGAAATTTCTTACAAATACTTCTGACTGATATCACGAATCTTTCAATACAACAAATATTATATACCAACAAAAATTCTTACTTCCCTCACAAAGTACAGAAA